>VWYK01055677.1:0-32066 GCA_013399775.1 Semnornis frantzii | reverse complement strand
CTTCACTTCTCTCCAGGAGCAGTGTTCCTCCTCCTCCTCCCATGCTTTGTGGGGAGAAGGCTCCCAGCTGCAGAACTCTGAGCTGCCTCAGGCAGCCTGCCCAGGCCTGCAGGCCCCAGCTGGGAGGCCAGTTCTGGCCTACCCTCAGGCTGGCTGAGGGCAGAGGGGGATGCTAGGAGGCCACTTGGGGCCTAATGGAGTTTGGACCTATTCTACCTGATTGCCTTTTGTAGATCTGCTCCTGTAAATAGAATCTCTCTTTAAACTCCCAATCAGTGAGCAGTGTCCTCATTCTTACTCTTGGAAAGGGCTAAGAGTCATTTCTGCCCTCAAGTCCTAGGCAGCTCCTGGCCCCAACCTGGGACACCAGGGCAGAGCAGAGAGGGAGAAGAACCTGCCTAGCCCTGCTGGCCACACTTTTCTTGTTGTACCCCAGGATGCCATTGGCTCTCTTGGGCACAAGGGCATATTGCTGTGCCATTTACCTTTGGAATTATTTGTAAGACACCAGAGGAGGGGTACTTCTGAGATTGCTGCTAGAGATTTCATCCTTAATTTATCCATGAGAGCTCAAAAAAATACCTTTAGCAAACAACACTCCAACCCATCCTTGGTATAAAAGGTGTCACAAAAACTGGTAACTGTAGCGAACATAAAAAAGCCATGGGCTTAGTTCTGCCACTACTTCAGGTGAACCAAGAGAAAGTAAAGTGTTGAATGCCCTCAGGTCCTATCAAAGTCAGATAAAGCCAGAAGTGAACACTGCCCATAAGAGACAACTAGAGAAAACAAAACCAATCAAAGCAAAGGTGATATTCATTCCTGGTGACAGGCTTAAATATCAGTTCATATCATCCTCAGGTATTTCCCAGGAGAAATGACAGGATTATGAAGGCAGGACTCTCTTTAGCACCCACCTGGGAATCCTGTAGGTGTGCTGACCCCAAGAAGCAGATATCAAAGCATCATTTCCTTGGTCATTATGAGAAGTGTTCTCCTTAGTTTGATTAAGTTATCATCAGTATAAAGCCAAATTTTATTTACTCAGGTTTCTTGAGATACTCTTAAGGCTACACCAAGTGCAAGGCCGCTTTTAAAAGCCATCAATCTTCCTCCCACCCACAGTACTAGGCAGGCACCTACTTTCCTTGCAGACCTCCTGTTTCACTGTCAAGCTCGCTGCGCTTAATCAAGTCACAGAACTACTCTCACATCAACAGGTTACAAGGTCAGGAGCAGCCTCTTAGTTTGCTGTGTAGAGGGAGGAGCAGGGATTACAAGGCAGAAAAGCTCTTGTTCACAGGTGCTTACTTATCAATATCATCATTTTTGTTTCTACTTCAGAGGAAAGCCAAGATGCCAAGCAGGAATAAATGAAAGCCTTCCCGTCAAGAAGGTATTACAAGGGATTGCCTCTAGCACTTGGGTAGCAAACTAAATACAGCTCTTAGCTCAGTGGGTTTTATTTTTCTGCTGATCACTTGTAGATGTCTTCTACACAGCAAGTGCTGGACTGGGTATAGAATGGCAAGGTTGGAAGGAACCTCAAAGATCATCTAGTTCCAACCCCCTGCCATAGGCAGGGACACCTCCCACTAGTACAGGCCACTCAAGGCCTCCTCCAACCTGGCCTTCAACACCTCCAGGGAGGGAGTAGCCGCAACCTCCCTGGGCAACCTGTGCTAGTGTCTCACCACCCTCACTGGAAAGAACTTCCTCTAACATCCAGTTTCAGTCTCCCCTCTGCCAGTTTGAACCCACTGCCCTTTGTCCTGTCATTACAAGGCCTTGTAAACAGTCCAATAGGTATCTTATTCCAAACAATTGCTTGCCACTGCATAAAAAGTCCCTGGTTTGACCATGGAATGGTTTGTGTTGGATGGGGCTTTTGTGTCATTTAGTCCACTTCCCCTGCAGTGCTAAGGAACATCCGTAACCAGATTTTGTTGCCCAGAAATATATATAATGAAATCATATGAATAGCAACGGGTAAACCCCCCAGTCTTATGCTTTTCTGTCCTCTGCCCCTTTCTCCATTCATGTGAAAGCTGCTTTCAAACTCCAGTCTCTCTTCAGAGATCAGCTCCCACCACAGAACTAAAACTGAATGCATGCAAAAGTGAACAAAAGAGTTACTTACATATACCATATGTGTTTCTGAATATGTTCTAGCTGTAAAGGAAAAAGAAACAGGGAATTAGTGCTGGAAAACAGAAAAGAGAATTCCAAAAGACATCCTTTCTTCAGGCTTATTCACATAAATCCAACATCCCAGAGCTGGATCTCCACAAACAACAGTAACTTTTGGCTCCATGAGGAGCATCTTCACCCACCACATGGAATGAAACCATCGTTAAAGACATAAGGAATCAGGAGCAAATGCCAGGAAAATGCTATGTACAAGGCTGCTCAGGCAAGTGTTTTACAAATTCTTCTTTTCCCAAGCCCTGCCCCTCTATAACTGAACTGAAGGTAGCAAACTGCTCCTTTCTGCATATGCTAAACAACTGATTCCTAAAGAACATCTCTGATTGTGTTTGGAGAAAAACAAGAGAGAGAAGGAGAGAACAAGACAGAAATAGGTTCAAACAGATAATGTGAATAAACAAAATAAATTGTGCATGTGTGATGTGACCTTCTCCCAGGTGCCATTCTTGACTGGTTGCACATTTCTCATCACAATCTAAAGATCAAGGAGAGTAAAGTTCTATGTCAAAATGATTGTGGCAGCATCAGAATACCAGCCTGTGCATTTCATCTACTTCTCTCTTTGCCAGGAGCATTTTACTAAGTAATGGAGGACTGATCAAAGCCAAGCAGTGGCCTTGTTGACCTATGGAAGGCAGTGCTGGTTAGGTCATACCTTGAGTACTGTGTTTAGTGCTGGGCCCCTCAGTTTAAGAAAGATATTGAGGTGCTCAAATGTGTCCAGAGAAGGGCAGCAAGGCTGGTGAGGGGCCTGGAGCACAGCCCTGTGAGGAGAGGCTGAGGGAGCTGGGGGGGTGCAGCCTGCAGAAGAGGAGGCTCAGGGTAGACCTCATTGCTCTCTGCAGCTACCTGAAGGGAAGGTGGGGTTGGTCTATTTTCCCAGGCACCCAGGGACAGAACAAGAGGACACAGCCTCAAGCTGTGCCAGGCCAGGTTCAGGCTGGATGTTAGGAAGAAGTTCTTGACAGAGAGAGTGATTGGCATTGGAATGGGCTGCCTGGGGAGGTGGTGGAGTCCCCATCCCTGCAGATGTTTAAAAGGAGGCTGGATGAGGAACTTGGTGCCATGGTCTAGTTAATTAGAAGGTGGTGGGTGATAGGGTGGACTCAATGAGCTCAGAGGTCTTTTCTAACCTGGTTAATTCCAACCTGGTTAATTCCAGACCTCAGCCTTCCATAGAGGAAGGGAAAAGAAACTAACATCCTTTTTCCCAGAGGAACTCAAGAGCAGGGAGAACAAATTGTTCTCATCACATACTTCCAGCAGAACCTTCCTCATCTATGTTTGGGTTTTTTTTTTTGTTTGTTTTGGTTTTTTTTTTTTTTTTTAAGCACCATCAAAGTAGAAAAGAACTTCCCATAGATGCTTGCCTTGGAAAAAAATTCTCCTATTCATCATGAAGGACCTTTGCAGGTGCAGAACAATGCACATGCTCACTGCACACAGGCTTGTGCAATGCACAGGTGAGAGCTGGAAGGAAACTCAAGTGCTAACAGCTAGGAGATGCAATCACAGACCCATTAAACTGGTCATGGAGAACAGTGACAGCTGTCTTGTTCATATTACTTTCCACTTCAATTCCAGGATAATGAGAATCAGAGAGGGAGAAAAAATTATAAAAGGGGAATGGACAAAAGCCAAAATCTGAGAGACAGAAAGTGGACGTTTGCCTTGCAGTAAGGTGAGGGTCGGTCTCTTCTCCCTAGTATCAGGTGATAGAACAAGAGGAAATGGCCTGAAATTGTGCCAGGGGAGGGTTAGGTTGGAGATTTCTTTGCTGCAAGAGGGGTCAGGGATTGGAACAGGCTGCCCAGGGAGGTGGTGAAGTCATCATCCCTGGAGGTGTTAAAAAAACAGGTAGAGATGGCATTTTGGGACATGGTTCAATAGCATGGTGGTAAATGTAGGACTTGATGATCAAAGAGTCAAAGAATCACAGAACATTAGTGGCTGGAAGGGACCTCAAAAGCTCATCCAGCCCACCCCCCCTGCCAGAGCAGGATCATCTAGACCAGATCACACAGGAACACCATCCAGGGGGTTTTTGAATACCTCCAGAGAGGGAGACTCCACAACTCCTCTATCTTAGAGGTCTTTTCCAAGTGAAACTGTGACTCTGTGACTCCTTGATTCTATGAATGAGAGATCTCTGTGTTATGGAACAACAGCTCCATGAGAAACCAGGAAGATGTGAGGCGGGCTGTAGAGATCCCTTTCCCAGTGAGACATGGCTCTTCCTGCACCAAAACATCCCAAGGGAACACAGTTTAGTTCCCTAAGCATGACGGGGGGGCTGAAAGGATCAGTGGGAGAGATCGAATGGCCTGCACTAGAACAAAGGCTGTATCAACACTGCTACCAGAGGTGCAGCTGGTATTGCCCCAGCACACACATCCACAGGCCCTGGTAGACTGACACAGCTGCCAGCTGCGGCCTCAGCTCTGCCACAAGAATTCTCCTTCATCACAATTCCCCTTGCATTAGGTAGTCCTTTCCTCCCTACACCATTAAGAGAAAGGTGGAGTGCTCTTGACACCCTGTCATATCCAGCTTAACTGGAGAGAAGATAGACACTATCGATCTTCTCCTAACAGCCTGGAGATGCAACCCTTCTCCTGGTTCTTAGCAAGCTGAGGTATGAACAGAGGACACAAGAAAAGCCTCCTTTGCAGTTTCCATGGGACAGGATTTGAGCATGGTTACCTATCAGGTCCCCAGCACTGAGGGTCTGCTGAGGAGTGTGCTGTACCTCCTCAGCCTGGTAAAACCACCTTAGGAGATGCAGATCTCATTATGTCCTATATACCACATGGAGAGTTGGAGACATTAATGATTTCAGACAAGATGCAGATGATACAGCTAAGCGATGTCCAAGCCTCTTTCATGCTTGCTTCTCCTGCTGCATTTTCTGTCTCCGTGGGTCACATTGTTCTTTTGTGCCTGTGAGATGCAGAAATGCCATGGAGAAGCAGGCAACAGCACTTCAATTTTTGACTCAGAGAGGGGGAAGAAAGGAGGGTCACCAGTTCATGCCTTAGTCACAGAACCTCTGGGCTCCTTCAGAGAAGATGTCAAAGAGAAATCCCTTCAGCCCATCCCTCCTGATCAACCTCCCTTCTGAACGCGAAGCCCTGGAGCACCTTGATATCTACCTCCAAAGAGCCACGAGAGGTCTCATGGCTGCTGTTTACCTACACATCTGCCACTCAATCCACATCAAAGCCATGGCTGTGGAGCAGACTGGGCCAGCCCAGATGTGGAAAGCACTCCAGGAAACCAGCTTCTGTTCCGACTCAGACGTAATCGCGCTGAAATGTTATCACGAGCAGCGCTTGCTGCTGCCAACATCTTCACTGCTTTTTTAAAGGTAATTAATTAATGCTTTGTTGCCTTTCGTCTGCATTAAAGTGACAGGAGGGTTATGGGAGGGCGATTGGTTTTGACAAGGAGAAGTCTGTGCTTTTTACTGTGCCATGCAGGGGAGGGAGACACACAGTGGGAGCTAATCTCACTCCTCCTGCCTGCGTTTGAACAGAGTCTTTAAATGCCTTTAAGTGACGAAGGCATTTAACAACCCTTCCCAGAGGGTTCTTCTTGCTGTTTGCAGATGAGTTTGCCAAATTTAATGCCATTTTAGGGAAGCTGTAAAAATGCTGCTTCCTAATGCCTCCCAGCCACCGCAGGCAATCGTCTGGTGACGCCATCTCTGAAACAACAAACTGTGCTCAGATCCTACTGCAGATGCACAGTCAGAGAGGCTTCTGCAAGCTGCACTGCTGGAATGGCAGAGAGGAGGGGATTCCTTTATCATGGTTTTACCTAAAAATGCCTCCAATATATATTAAACTGAAGAAGCATGAAGCAGCCCCTCACAGATGAGCGACCCACTGCAATACAGAGCTGTATGAACTGATCAGAAGAGGTCTCCTTCCCCAAGGAGCTTACGTCTGAATTCTAAGGCAGGGAACAACAGATGGAGACAGACAGGCAGATGGAAAACAAGACAGCACTGTCTACATCCTCAGCACTGATCTCAGCAGAGGCCTTGCCAAGCTAGAAAGTTCTGACCTGAAGAAAAAACTTTCTCCAAGTCTGGATATGGATGAGGGCTTCTGGGCTTGAACTCGTGTCAGATTTCAAACCTCCCTGACCAGAAAGGGAACAGTCTCAGACCTACCTGTGCAATAAATCAACCCACAGCTCAGATGAATTGTCTTCATTCAGAAGATGCTCTCCTCTGAGCTTTAAACCTCTTGCACAAAGACAAGATAGCTGTTTGTCCTGACCAAAGGATTCAAGTTGGCACAGCAAGCAGCCAGTTTTGGTAACACCACTACCTGTGTCAGTAGCAGCAGCTGTAATACAGCAGCCACCAGGGACCTTTCAAGGGCAAGGCACCACTGTGATGTGTGCAGTGCATGAACACACAGGCTCCCAGCACGGTGGGGGTTGGAAGTGACCTCTGGAGATCACCCAGTCCAAGCCCCCTGCTAACACGGGGGCACCCACAGCAGCTTGCCCAAGATCACAATGTGTAGGTGGGTTTGGAATCTTTTCAAAGAAGAAGACTTCACAATCTCTCTGGGCAGCCTGCTCCAAGCCTCCAGTAACCTCATGGCAAAGAAGTTCAGATGGAACCTCCTGGCTTCCAGTTTGTGCCCACTGCCCCTTGTCCTGTCACTGGGCACCACTGACAAGAGTCTGGCTCCATCCTCTTGTCCCCAACCCTTTAGCTCTTGCTGAGCATTGATCAGATCCCCTCCAGTGCTGCTCTTCTCTAGGCTCAACAGCCTGAAGATTCAGGAGAGGTGTGCCATTTCAGGTGGATAATATTCATGGATGGGTTATTTCAGACTATGTGGACACTCAACATGGCAGACAAGTTGCTCTGCTCCCAAATGAAATGTCAGCACTGGCACAAGAACAGCTTATTCTGAACTGCCTGCTCTGATCCCCCATGCTCTGCAGCCAATGTTCCGATAATGCTCATCCATCTTCAAAAGGGAAATGGACACAAGCTCCTTCCTCTCCCCTCTTGGTCTCTGTCTTGCTGTAGAAGAAAATATCAGCTGAGGGTGCAGATGGATTCCACTACAGGAGCTGTGATTCTCTGCTCTGGAGATGGTGAATCATTGCAAAGCTCCAAGGAAAAAAAGCATTTGCTTTCTGAAGAGCAGGCAGCTCACCCAAACCTCAGCCTGCAGCACTGCAGGCACTGAGAGCATTCATTCTCCTCCACAAACCATCTCAAACTAGTTCATCTTTCCCTCCTGACTCTAGAAAGGTGTCCCAGAACCTCACTAATACAGCTAAAATGCTTGTGATTTCTAGTCTGCTTTCGTGTAAGACCACTGGATACCCATTCAGTTTCTGTGCAGTCTCTTTCTTCAGCTTAAATAATCCTTCTCTCCCTAGCAATTACCTCTAATGAACATGCAGACAATCAGGCCACCCTTTCTTAGCCATCATCTGTGTCAGCTAAGTCAGTCTTTTTAGGCTGTGCTGTTCAGACAGGCTCTCTCAAATGCTGACCACCTCAGTACTCATTCTTGGCTTGATACATCTTCATCAATCTGGGTGGTCAGAAATACCATTACAAGCACCAAGGCTGATGCTAAACCATGTCCCTCAGCACCACATCTCTGTGTCTTTTCAACAACTCCAGGGGATGGGGGTTCAACCACCTCCCTGGGGAGCCTGTTCCAGACTTTGAGAACCCTTTCAGTGAAGAAATTTCTTCTAATGTCCAACCTAAACCTCCCCTGGTGCAATCTGAGGCTATTTCCTCTCATATGCCACTTGTTACTAGGGAGAAGAGACCAACCTCCACCTGGCTCCAACATCCCTTCAGAGAGTTACACAAAGGAGGTTTTCCCTCAGCCTCCTTTTCTCCGAGCTGAACAGTTCCAGTTCCCTCAGCTGCTCCTCACCAGACCTATGCTCTAGACCCTTTGCCAGCTTCATTGCCCTTCTCTAGACCTGCTCCAGCACTTCAATGTCCTTCTTGTAGTGAAGAGTCCAAAACTGAACCTGGAACTCAAGGTGTGGCCTCACCAGTGCCCAATCCAGGGGGACAATCACTTCCCTGATCCTTCTGGTCACACTATTGCTGATCTGATCCAGGATGTTGGTGGCCTTCTTGGCCACCTGGGCACACACTGGCTCACATTCAGGTGGCTGTTGATCAGGACCCACAAGGGTTCCTCCACCGGGCAGTGTCCCAAGTCTAAAGTATTTGTGGGACTGTTGTGACCTAAGTGCAGGACCCAGCACCTGGCCTTATTGAACCTCATTCATTGGCCTTGGCCCATCCAGTCTGTCCAGATCCCTGTGTAGAATCTTCCTCCTCTCAAGCAGATCAACAGTCTTTCCCATCTTAGTGCCATCTGCAGAGTTAGTGAGGGTGCCTTGACCTAGATGACTGATAAAGGTGCTAAAGAGAACTGGTCCCACTACTGAGTTCTGGGGGCACCACTGGTGACTGACCACCAACTGGATTTAACTCCATTCCTCACCACGCTTTGGACCCAGCCACCAGCCAGCGTTTGGCTGGGTGCAGCATCCACCCACTCAAGCCCATGGTGAGCATGAACAATATTCCAATAAGACAGAACCAAATCTTCTTTTCAGACATGAATGACAGACAAAGAAAGGTGATGCCTGCTTCCAAAGGCAGGAAAGGGCCAGCAGCACTAGCTGGGAGTACCCTGCTCTCCATTAACCCCCTCGAGCTCAAACCCTGAAGCTGAATGATGACAGCCAAACGCGAACACTGGCTCTGGTTTGTGTGGAGCATTTCAACAGATGGGCTGGGGAAGGTGTGGGTGTGCTGTGAAATGGCAGTTATTGCAGGGAGAGAAATGCAGTTGGGTGGAAGGCAAAAGAGACACAAACCAAAGGAAAGAACAAAGCAGAGAGGGGAAGGCAAAATCACTGGAAAAAAAAATCTCTAGTGACCTTATATTTCACTATTTTTCTGCTGAGCAAATGAGCAGTGGTGGTAACAGCTACAGCTGTAACTTATTGTCCCCAAGTCACAGTTTCACTCAGGTCTTTGTATAAATATCACATCCATTCAAGTGAGAGATTTTCTAGGAATAAGACAGACACTTCCAAATATTTATACCCATTTTTTTTTCCCCTCACAGGACACAGCTAAAATAGAATTCAGATCTCTCCCCCAAATGAACTCCATATTCCCAGCTCTTGTGTGGTAAACAAAGAGCTCCTTCTGCAATCCACATGCTGATGGCATGGGAGTGTGACAGCAGCAGGGACGGCAAACCAGAGCCCCTCAAATCATGAAAAGAGGATTGCAGCTAATAACAAAGAGCTACCCTTTGCTTCCTTCCAGCTCCTGAATATGTCCTGTTTCAAATTCCTATTCACAATTCACTGCTTAGTGCTTGTCAATAACCATCAGAGCTGCCTGGGTTTTTTTTTAACCTCCCTCAGGAAATAAGAGCTTAATTTTGATCAAGAGAAGGATGGGGGTGGGGAGGAGCTGTCACTCTGAGACCTTGGTTTACCTGAGCTGTTTGCTGTCTTGTGCCTGTACATTATCTGCTGTACTGCACAGTTCAAAATATTTGGGGACTGTGCTCTATGACAAAACTCAGAATGATGTGAAGAAGATCTAAGTTCTGCTCAAACCATCAGCATGAAGGAATTGTGGGGGAAATAAAAAAGCAAAGCAAGAGAAAATCTGGTGTGTCTCCATTATGGAAGGGAAGCTAAGCTAGAGAGGGACTTGGTGAATTTCTGGTCATGAAGAACAACTGTCTTGGGGTACAGCTCTAAGCTCTGCAGTGCTCTATCCATGAAAATCACAGAATCACACAGAATGACAGAGTGTCAGGGGCTGGAAGTGACATTGAAATCTCAGCCAGTCCAAACCCTCTGTCAGAGCAGGATCACTTAGACCAGATCACACAGGAACAAATCCAGGTGGGTTCTGAATATACCAGAGAGGGAAACTCCACATCCCCCTGGGCAGCCTGTTCCAGTGTTCTGTCACTTTCACAGGGAAAAAAAGTCCTCCTCACATTTACATGAAACTTCCTATGCCTCAACTTCCACCCACTGTCCCTTGTCCTGTCATTGGGCATCACCAAGCAGAGCCTGGCTTCAGCCTCCTGGCACTCACCTTCATATATTTATAAACAAATATTTATAAAATATTATTTCTTTAAACATCTGTTTTTAAAAAAGCCTCTTAAATTGCTTAATATTTTTCACTTGTCTCCTTTTTTTCCACTCAGTGCTACTTCTGTACTGCAAATTTGGTGGTTGCTGGGTTGGCAAAAGCAGGGACACCACTAACAGCACAAAGAACTTGTCACCCATGTCACCAAATAGAGCATGACCTGCTTTTGGAATGACTGGATAGAAAACCCAGCTGCAGCTGTCAGGTAACACTGTGAAGAGAGTTGTGAAGGGAGTTCCAGTTTAGTTCTAAGCAGACAGGTGCCCACATCCCCAGAGCCACCCCAGCAGCTGGCACGGGCTGGTGCTGCTGTTCCCAACCACAGCAGGGGAGGCCAAGCAGCGATCTGAGAGTTTATTTATAAATATTTTAGCAGACTGAAAAACCAGGAGGAGTTTTAAATTTACATTTCTTTATACATACTCCCACTCAGAATCTGTGAGCTTAGCAAATCCGTACGAAATCACCCCCACAGCCTGACAATGGGATTCACAAGGGCAGTGCACCCATGCAGGCAGACGCCTCCACTGATGAGCAGAGCAACTCTGGCTTCCCAAAATTAATTTTGATTCCTGATTTATTTTTACATTCCCCAAACATTAAAGCAGTGCTAATGAAGGACACAATCACTACGGAGAGCTGCAGGGGCTCTGCTGTAGTAATGGGAGGTGGCCCTAAATGCAAAGGCTCAGTACTGTGTGCCTAATGGTGCTCAGGACCACAGGGCACAAGGTGAAAGAGCAGACTGTAGAACACTTGCTGTGAAGGCTGACAGAGGGTCAAGGAGAGCAGGTGCAGGACTGAATTCAATGCAGATTTTGTGTCGTGAGGTGAGAAGCCATCATTTTGGTCAGAAAAGTAAGAAAATCAGACTCTGCTTAACAGGAGAGCACTGAAAAGGTTTGTAGTGATAGAACAAGGAGCAGTGGATTTAAGCTGGAAAAGGGCAGGTTTAGACAGGATATTATGAAGAAATCCATTACAGTGAGGGTGGTGAGACACTGGCACAGGTTGCCCAGGGAGGTTGTGGATGCCCCCTCCCTGAAGTGTTCATGGCCAGGTTGGATGAGGCCTTGAGCAACTTAGGCTAGTGGAAGAGGTCCCTGCCCATGGCAGGGGCTTGGAACTGGATGATCTTTAAGGTCCCTTCCAACACAAACCATTCTGTGATTCTATGAAATTACAGTCCTAACTGTTCTGACCTTCCAACATTCCATCCTCGAATGGATTGGGTTGCAAGGGACCTTAAAGATCATCTAGTTCCACCCCCTCTGCCCCCTGCCCATGCAGGGACACCTCCCACTAGACTAGTTCCTCAAGGCCCTGTCCAATCTGTTATTCCACACCTCCAGGGAGGGTGCAATGTCCCTGACAAAGTGCTGTACTAGTCAGAAGAGCCTGGTAGCTCAGGAGGAAGTTCTTCACAGAGAGAGCGATTTGCCATTGAAATGGGCTGCCCAGGGAGGTGGTGGAGTCACCGTCCCTGGAGTTGTTCAAGACAAGACTGTATGAGGCACTTAGTGCCATGGTCTAGTTGACTGGACAGGACTGGGTGATAGGTTGGAGTTGAGGATCTTGGAGGTTTCTTCCAACCTGGATGATTCTATGATTCTATGAAAATAACCTAATGGGTCAGGAACACTGTGAAGATGTTGTAAGGGATTCCTACTAAGTGCCTGCTGTTACATATGAAGGGGAATTATGAGGCTAGAGAAGAGACACAAGGCAATCCACCCTCATGATCCACAACAGAATGTAACTAACTTCTCAGAGCCTCCACCAACTCTATTAATTCTGTGCTCAGGAGGAAGCACACAAAATCAACAGGTTACCTTTGCTTTGCCTTAGTTACTCAACCATAACTGCAGCAAGGTGGCAAAGGCCAGCTGTTGTGGGTTTAAGATTAGATGTCTTTAAGAACCACATTGTTCCTTAAGGTCCTCCAGAAGGGGCTAGATAGGTCCAGGGGTGGACACCAGAAAATGTATTCTTGTGTTATTTCACCCCATAATGCATGCATCCCCCCCATATAAACTGACTTCAGAGTCAATTCTGCCCTTTCCCCTCTCTCCTCCTCACAGCGCAGACTATCTCGTTTGGTATTCTGGGAGAGGCTTTGGCCTTGAGCTGCTTGGTTAATTTGGGCCTGGGTAGGGAGGTATGGGGGGGAAAGGAGGGTTGGCCTGGCGGGGGAAGGTTTAGCGAAGGTTCTGAGATAGTGAGATCTTGGTAAAGCCCAGACTGGAGAGAACTGGGCCAAGGCTAAATACAAATTGCTGCACTTTGGACATTTTTGTACTGCTGTATTTAGTTGTGAGTAGTACTTCCACTTACATTTCCAGTTCTTTCTGTTCCTGTGTGGAGTGTTTCGTTTACTCCTCTGGGAAAGCATAAAGAGCATCTGTCTGGCTCCCTAGACCGGGGACAGCAGCCTTGCTGACACGACCGGCAGCGACTGCCTGCTTACCGTGAGCCGTTTCGAGGCGTCCACTTCAATCATCCCCCGCAAGAGGTTCTGACAGTCCGGGGGGATGAAGTGTGGCATGTGGAACACCCCACGCTTCACCTTCTCCAGCAGCTGCCTCAAGTTGTCGTCATCGAAAGGTAGGGCACCCTGCAGCCACGGGACAGAGCAGGGGGAGGGAGAGAGGGGCAGGAGGGCAGCGGAGAGACGGAGAAAAACCAGGATAAACATGGTGAGAGAATGGCAAAGAGCAAGCCAGCTCATAAAGAATTAGCATAATGAGTGAAAAACCTTTGCAGCCATTGAAAATAAATAATGATGTGTTTTCTCCAGCACAAAAACAAAATCGAGGGTGGGTTGGTTTTTTTTTTTTGGGGGGGGTTGTTGTTTTTCCTTTGTTAGACCTTTAATTAGAAAATGTCTACCAGTCAAAGGTGCAATACAAAATATGAAATTGCCTTTGCAGGCAAATCCAGCAGAGATGCATGGATTCACTTAAATTCAGCCAGAGCTTTTGATCAGCTGCTATTCCTCCTGGGCATACTTTCACAGCAGCAATGTTTATCATCTCCTTATTTTTAATCTTCCTGAGACACATTTATTGCAGACATTGAAAAGGAGGTGAACAGCATTTGAGAGACTTTCAGGAAGGAACATCCTCTGCCTGTCTGATGGAGCGGTGAAACGACACAGCTGAAAGGAACCCGACCCATCATGAGCCTTTGGAAGCTGCAGAGGTGCTACTTGTTTAATTCCCTCCATCCAGTTCCCATGCTGTGGTCAGGTCATCAGTTCCTATGGCTCTCCTACCATAGCTCACTCACATGAATGGACTGAGGATTTTTTTTTTTAGCTTGAAATTACATTTTAAATAGATCTTCAGCTTGCCACAAAAAGCAGCAAAAGGCCTCTCCTTGCTGCAAGGACAAAAAAAGGGAAAAAAGAAGTTTGAAATCTTTAGGATAACTCCACCAGCTGAAGCTGATAGCCTTTTAAGAGCAAATCTGCACCTTCCTAGATGTTCTCACTTCCCCCTTTCACCGCCGAAGTCTAGTAGGTGCCGAGCTTCCTTCATTTCCAGGATGGCTGTGGGAAGCTGCAAGCTGTCAGCTGCTGTGATAATGAAGCCTTAAGTTGTCACTCCTGGCACTGCTCTTACTACAGCGAGTAGTGCATCTGTATATGTGATCCTGTCCCTATGATTTAGGGACACCAGCAGCTCCGCTTAGAGAGGCCTCTGAAAACCCACCTGATAGCACCTGCTTCTGGACACTAGTTACTCCCTGTCTCCTGTAAACCACCTCCTGAGTTTTCTCTTCTCTTTTGTTCTAACCATTCCAGACTAAAAGGAAAATCAATCCTCATGCTTCAGTACTTTGGCTAACACAATTTAAGTCATGAAGTCAGTGAGGCTGCTTTGTGGCGTTTCCTGAAGGTAGCAACTACAGCTCTTTTATTACTACCACCTGCTACTACAGTTTGAGAGTTTTGTAGGGTTTGTCCTGAGATAATTAACTGGAGAGCTCCACACTCCCTGTCAGTAATAGACTTATTTCAGTCATTTTGCAGGCTCATGTATCTATGTAGGAAGATGCAGCAAGAGAAAGACACCAAATCTTGACAGAGAATCCTGCTGAAAATGAAAAGCCTGCTCTTACAAATCCTACCCATCTTGACACATTCTCTCTCCTATTCTCACAAATTCGAGGAGTTCTATTAAGAGCTCATTGTGCAATTCTGTTTTATCAACCATGAAAATAGCTGCTCAGGAGCAATAGATGACCAGGTGCTATCTAGTGAGAGTTAAGATTCTTCCATCATATCACCGAGCTAAAAAATCTAAAGCTTCAGAAATGTCAGTGAACTCCAATGACTAAAAAAGAACAAAAGAGCAGGACTGGTTAAGGTGAATTAAAGAATCACACTGAGATTAATTCAAGGTATTTTGATTTGGGCCATTAAAAACATGGTCAGTGCGGGTTTGAAACAAAAGTCCCTCAAGACTTTCAGGGACTTTAAATGAAAGTAAGGTGCAGAATTTAACTCTGTGCATTGCAGAAGTGCTTTTGTCAGGACAAAAATGTGCTTGATTAGGTTTACTAACAAATGTACAAGGAAATCAAAGTCTGAATGCAGGTTTGGTGTCTGATTGGAAATGATAATCTGAACTATTAGGAAGAATTTAACACATGCATTAGATCTCTGTGTTGAATCTGCAGATGGGCTATGCATGCATGGACATAACCCATCTGTGCTTACATTACACTATGGGGTTTGACAGTAAATGGCCAAGCCCCTCTGCCCTCCTCAGCTGGGCATCCAGTTGCTATATGTTTAGGACTATCCCATTATCACTGCAAGTGAGAATTAGTTCCACAGGGAACTGCAACTTTGATCCAAGGAGGGCTAAGTGATAAGTTACCACATTGTAAATGCTAAAGAAAGTATTTCTGAGCCAGATGGAAACTAATTTAAACTTGGTACTACTGGCTCAGTTTTGTACTCCCAAGTGTACCAAATTAAAACGTGGCTCAGCACTTGCATGAAATGGAATTGTGCTCAAATGCTGCTTCTGAAACACATTTATGCATGCAGCAGGAAAACCAAACATTTCCCAAACCCTGCCACATTTTGATCCTGTGAAGAACAACTTCTTTGACACTTTCTGTGTCCTGGAACTGTAACACTGCACATCCTTCCCAGCCACAAACTAGTGCTGCAGTGTCACAACACAGCAAACAGTCTTTATGCAGACAAGTTTTTGATGCTTGGCTGTGCCTCCCCTGCACAGGGCAGCTGCATTTCAAAGCAGCAGTCAAACTTTCCTCATGCTTTTCCTTTGGGAGCGGCGTAGAAGGAAGAGGAAAGGATGCAACTGAGAGAGACAAAAATAGGGGAGCTAAAAACACCTCATCTGTAGATGATGTCAACAGAAGCATCATTAAATGCAGCAGCATTTGGGGAGCCTTCTTTGCTTGTGAAGGGATAGCACAGGGAGGATGACTCACCACTAGCAACGCAAATAAAATGACTCCGCAGCTCCAGACGTCTGCTTTCCTCCCATCGTATTTTTCTCCCTGCGCAGCAACGACACAGAGTTTCAAAAGATTGCTCACTAAGAAATGAATTAATTACCCTTGAAGAACAAGAGAGCAGAGAAAGGGAGAACCCCACCTTTCCATTCAACCACCTGCCTCCCAAGGTGGCCTCTCAGCTAGGAGACCATGACACAATCCAGTCACGGAGTTTTTACCAGCACCGGCTTACAGTCTTTCCTGGAGGCAGGAATGGTGAAAAACTCAACAATGATTAGACCTTAAACAGTGTCAGAGGTGCATTAAGGATATCAAAAAGGTCTTTTTCCCTTTCCTGGTTCTTCAGGGACCTTGCACCAGTCATATTATTTGTGAACTCATCACATGTGAAGCCATTGTGGACAGAACTCCTCTGTTTGCTTCCTGCTGGGCTTTACATTAAAGATGTGCTTCCAAAGAGGGGAATATTTGCCTCTGAAATCTTGGATGCTTATTTTCAGAGGGCAAAAGGAGAGCAGAGGGAAAAGAGAGTTCATATTGTTTAACAGAAATCACCATGACTGACAGCCAGCCTCAGCTCTCCTACTGAAATGAGAGCTACATCTGAGACGGAAAAGTGTAGGGGACTGCATCCCCTGAGTGCAAAGATCAAGTTAAAGGAGGCTGCTGTATTCCTGTCTGACCACACAGCATGGAGGGGACTAAGAGGATAACACACAATCATCTCCCTCACAGGGCTGATGTGGCTTGATTTAGGGCTGAGCCAACCACACCACAGCTCTGTTCTTTGTGTCCCCTCCAGTGGGGCTGTCTGCTTGGACAGGTTCCCTGTACAGAGGGGCAGCAAGTGACACTAAAAAATGTATTTTCACCTACTGGTGTCACCAACTTACCCGGATGACTTCAGGACAAGCATAATGTGGTGATCTGAAACACAAAAGACAGCCAGATGAGAATGCAGCAGCCTGGTATTCATGGATTATGTGGATTTTCTTGAGCAGAATCACTGATTTGCTTATGCAATGTGCAAAACCAGCACTCTCCTCCTTACCTTGATGGAAACACACTTCTGAGAACCTCAGCACATGGGCAAGAACTAAAAACTCAAAATTGCATGACATTACTATGAAGGAAGACAAGACCAGGCATAGTCTTTGACTATACAGAGTCCCGGCCCTCCAATCCCAGCCTTTAAATCAGGTTTCAGAGAATCACAGAATTCTATGGGTTTGGGTTGGAAGGGACCTCAAAGATCATCTAGCTTCAACTCTCCTGCCATGGGGAGCAACCTAGCCCAGGTTGGTCAAGGCCTCCATCCAGCTTGGCCTTGAACACCTCCAGAGAGTGGGAACCCACGACCTCCCTGGGCAACCTGTTCCAGTGTCTCACCAGCCTCACTGCAAAGAACTCCTTCCTAATCTCCAGTCTAAAACTGCCCTCCTCAACCTTCAGTCCATTCCCTCTCCTTCTATTATTGTAAGCCCTTGTAAAAAGTCCCTTCCTTGCTTTCACATAAGCCCCTTTCAGGTACTGGAAGACCACTGAAAGGTCTCTCTGGAGCCTTCTTTTCTCCAGGCTTGCCAGTCTCAACTCCAACTCCAAGAAGGAAAGCCCATGAATGATTGCTTTTTATAAAACAAAAGAAAAGACATAATACTATTTCCAGACCAAGCACACCCATTCCTAAAGCACATCTCCCATATCTTCTGCTCTCAATTACTCCAGAGGCCATCAAAGCTGCTGCCAGATGACTTGAACGTGTGATTTTTCTTCCGTTGTTCTCTTTCAAAGCCCCCAAAAGATGGACAGTAGCACCATTACCCAGGGAGTTAATATATTCTTTTCACATCCTTCCACCCATATATCTCTGGCTTGATTCCTGGCTGGGAACAGTTAATTACTTCAACTTGCCAGATGATCATTTTAATTCCTCAAGATTAGGGCCTGGGCTATTTATTTTACGGCTGTCATTAAAGCAACCTGACAAGCCAAGGGATGCAAACTGTCTGAGACCCCTGTGCAAATCATGCCATTGTTTATAGTGACACCTCCCAGCAGTCCCCCAGCCCATCTTCATCTCTGCATTTTTTTCTTGTGACAAAGGCAATGAGGGCTGGGCAATACTTTGTCTCCTGAAGTAATGAGCAGAACAGGAGCAGGGTGAGTGAGGTTAGCTTTGTGCTGGGATGCTCCCTTAACGCCCAGTGAGACAGCACATTAATTGGATTTCCAAGCACACTACACTTACCTTATGGCAAAATATTATCCCATGGGCATAGAATGCCCTGATTTGGGATCACAGCTTTTGGCAGGCCAGGATAATAAACTCAGAGTATGTGTGGGGCTGCATCTACCTTGACAGCGAAGCTTAAGCAAGGAGAAAGGTAGCTGAACCCTCACTGATTTCAGGAAAGGTGGAATCCAGAAGTTTAGCACCATATTTAATACTCCTCCATTTAAGAGATAATAATATCTTAATAATATAATAATAATGAGTATTCCTGCCTGCCCTGTCTGCTCAGTAGGAAGCCAAATTGTCTTAATTTAGACTGGCTTTTAAAAATCTTTATTTGAGAGTCATAGAATGAAAAGCAGAACCTTTTCTCAGAGAGCTAGCCCTTGGGACACCCAAAGCTCTGGGTTTGTGCATAGTGGGTAGAACAGACTACCTGGGCTCCCTTGGCTGCCCTGTCACTGGCAGCCATATGGACATGGACAAGGTTCCATAAAGTTTTTACAAGCTGCAGCTTGAAAGAAGTGACCAGAAGAACCTTACCACTGGTCTACTCACAACCAAGACAAGAGCAATGCCATCACAGCTTCCACACCTCACAATGGTTTGTGACTGAATTCACTGGGCTCTGCCTGAGGCTTTAAACTTCCACAGCAAGAGAGACTACCTCGAGGGATGGAGCCTCAGCTACCTCCACAAAGAGTGTGATAGCAACAACCATGAAATAAAGCTGCAGCAGTGTGGAATGCCAATAAGATTGTTGCTACTTTGCTAAGTTGGGGCTGATCTGAGGGACTTGCAGCATCTTGCAGGTCATTGCTGGAGAGAAAGTGAGGTCAGAGTGAGGCACTGAATTGCTTAATATTATCTATGTGTGAATTTGCTTCTGTGCAGCAACCCAACAGCCTCTCTACAGCTGTTCTTTTTAACACCTCAAAGCCTAAAACACCAAACAGCCATGTCACTGGATTCATACATGATTTTACAAGTTTAATTACTCTTGGGAGAATGCTTGACTAGTAGTTGTGGGGTTTGTTCCTATCATAAAAACAATGTAGGCACACACTTCAAGTACACACAAATGAGAATTGAGGAGCAGAACCAGAACTGGGACTGGATGAGCACAGAGAATTGCCTCAGACAGAACAGGGAAAGGAGGGAATATAGGGAAGAGGGCAGGAAAGGGACTGTAAGGAAGGTAATGCAACTAAAATCGGGGGAAAATCCTGGTAGCAAAAATAGGAATTACATCTGATCATGGACATCCACTCAGTTTAGTCACCTCAGAATAGAAAGACCAGTTCTAACATGTTCTATATAACTGAGTCACATCAGGTTTATTGGAAAACACAGCAGGGGGTAAGAAAGGAGTGAAGACACAATCAGGTAACTGCTGAGCTCCTGTCACTAAGTGTGTCTGAGTTTCTCACTGTTGTCAGCTTCTGCCAGGCACCATGCTACCATTGCCTTTGCTAGAGTCACACAGACTCACAGCACACTAAGTGGCTTCTGCAGGTGGTGTCTGTGGATGACCTGACCAATGCATACAAATATCTGAGGGGTGGGTGTCAGTGGCTGGGGCCAAGCTTTTTTTGCTGGTCAGCAGCAATAAGACAAGAAGCAATGGATACCAACTGGAACAGAGAAGGTTTCACCTCCACATGAGGAGAAACTTCTTTACAGTGAGGGTGACAGCCCTGGAGCAGGCTGCCCAGAGAGGTTGTGGAGTCTCCTTCTCTGGAGACTTTCCAAACCAGCCTGGATGCATTCCTGTGTGAACTTGCCTGGGTGATCTTCCCTTGGCAGGGGTGCTGGACTCAACCTCTGGAGGTCCCTTCCAACCTCTAAGGTTCTGTGATTCTGTGACCTAGAAACTGAAACCTGACCTCTCACATCCTGCATTGTTCTGTACAGTTCAGTATCATTTTTCAGCACAATCCTTTTTTGGGTAGCCATGCCACCTGAGGTGCACTGGAAGGGACAGGATCTCACTTTGCAGAGGTCTTCCCAGTTTCTATTTGTATGTGACAACTCCAGCAAAGATTTCAGAACTCTGAATTGTGGATGCTGAGCAACACAACCACTTTGCCAGCTTCCTGTGCTAACATCCTTGGAAAGAAGAACCCAAGACGGGTATGTGCCTGTTTATGTGTCCCACTAGAAAATGTACTTAGAGCATGAACCACCCTGAGGGCAGACAGGGCACAGTGGACTCTGCTAGGTGCCTTACAAGGTTCCACTGAAATTCTGCTAAAGCCTAGGAGAAAGGGTGGGGAAGATGCTATAATAACTCCTTTGAACAAGATGGATTGAGTCAATCATTCAACAGCTGCACTGCAACTGCCCAGAGAGCACAGGTTTCTGGCACAGCCACTCTCAATTCCTGCCAGCACACACTAGCTAGGTATCTGCAGCGTTATCTTGGCTAACAGCTCTAAAAGGGATCCTCTGGCCAGCCAGAATCCATAGAAAACTCATTTCCATGCTGCCAATCATGGAACAACTTAAACTGCTTTAAAGAGAAAACTCAAATTTAATCAAAAATCTATTTATCCTTCTATGGAGTCATGAATATTTCTGTGGCTCTTATCACTAATTATTCACTATACGTGTGTCAAGAGCAACATCTTCTGCCTCTTCCCCTCGGCCATCTCCTCCTCCTTCAGCTGCGTCTCTGTGCAGCCAGAGCCACAATCTGCCCCTGATAACAAATAAATATATCACTCAGCAAGATCAAGAAGCAGTGGCTGCCTGCGGGTGCTGCAGCACAAAAAGCACTGGCGCTGGCAGTGTTTATTTCCAGGGTGATGTGGATTTTCCCAGGTGACCCTGCCTGGGGCAGGAAGGGCTCTCCAGATGGTCATTTGCAGCCCTGGCTCTAGGACACGGTATTCTTAAGGATCTGGAAGGCCTTTAGTAGAAACATTTATGTAGGATTTCAAGCAGAGGAAATAAGCCAGAGTGCAATAGTGAAATCCAGAAGAGCCCTGGACAGGTAAGGCAGGCAGTCACACAGAAATGTAATAACCTTAATGGATCTACCCTGAATTTCATCTGGGAAACTAGGCAACTTCAAACTAGAGAAGAGTAGATTTATATTGGATGGTAGGAACAAGCTCCTTACCATGAGGGTAGTGGAACACTGGAACAGGTTGCCCAGGGACATGGTTTGGGCCCCATCCCTGGAGATACTCAAAGTGAGGCACAACAGGGCTCTGGGCAATCAGATCTAGCTGAGGATGCCCCTGCTGACTGCAGAGGGGATTGGACTGGATGAGCTTTGGAGGTCCCTTCCAGCCCAAACCATTCTATGATTTTATGATAGGCATTCTTGACCTGTGCACAAGGAGGTATAATGCAGCTACAGCAGATCTGAGACACACGGGGCCATGTCTTCAGTGCAGCTGCGAGGTGCCTGTGACCTACAGGTCTCACTGCATGGGTGGGAGGGACCTGCACGGTGCACACACAACCCAACTGGCTGTGTGTCTTTCATCTGGGAACACACACAAAGTGACTGCTCTGCCTGAGAGGCAGCTGGTTGATCAACAAGCACAGGGAAAGCTGTGTGATCCTGCTTCTCAGTGTTATCTGGCCTGCCGGGTTCCCAGGTCCCATCAAAGATGAGTGGCCTTGGTCCCACGCCTTCAGACGGTACTATCAGGGCAAGAAGAAAAGCTTCTCTTGGTGCCATTCCTGAGGCCTCACAGCTGGAGGCAGAGTTTCTGCAGAGAGGGAGGAATGAGAAGTCTCCTTCCTTCTGCTTTTCTTATGCATGAAGTCACCTTCAGCAGGAGGCTGTGCAGGCGCACTGAGGTCCTCCCACAGGTAGCTGTTTTTTGCCGTTGCTGGGATGCTGGAGTCTCTTCTTTCCCCCCGTGTTAATAGCTATCCCCAAGCTGGCTTTCAGAGACAGTCGCTACCCACTGGTGCAAAAGGCTGCCCGTGCCTTCCCCCCATGCTGGGTAGCAAAGGGTTGAGATGAAGGGGAACACCAGAGGAGTAGCAAAAGAGATAAAGGGAATTCTTCAGGAGCAGGACAGATGTTACAGCATCCTGAGCAGGGAAGGCGACAGCCACAGATCAGAGTGAACAGAGAGAGAGAGACTGAAGAAAGGCTTCCAGCAGCAGCAGGTAGTTAGGGCTGCAGTGAAGGCAGTAGCTGTAGGTGAGGCTGTAATTAAGGTAGTAGCTGTAGTTAAGGCTGAGTGCTATCTGGCCATTAAAGCTTTAACTCAGTCATTTAGCTTTAGATAAGAAAACTCAGCATCTAGCCCTCAGCCATCTTACAGCTGTTTACTCCTCCAGTGCCACTACTTTTGGGGTAGAATCTGCAAATCAGTTCTTTAATTAATGTATCAGTTTGAGTTATTAAGACTTGGGACCAGTAAGAGATCTTGGCTTAAGAAAAATAAAAAAAGAAACAGTCCTGTATTACCAGGGCAAAGCTGAGTATTCAGAAGCTATAATCAATCTTGCAGATGTTACACTGTGCTCTGTGGGTATGTCAGGGGAGGATGGTGGATGTGCTGTCTTCAAGGCCCCTGTTTCAGGTTGGGAAGTCTGCAGCAAGGTGAGGGAAGTTCGGTGTCAGGAAGGACAAAGCTTGTGACGGAGGCAGCTGATTGATACCCTAGAGAATCAATCTCTCTCCCCATCCCTGCCACAGAATTCTTCCATGAAAGAAAATGAAAAGGTACCTTAAACAGAGATGCTCAGAGGTAATTAGGAGTTGCAGGTTCTCCACTTCTCAAACACACAGTGTGACACATCCCAGCTTTGCCTGAGAATGTTCAGAAGCGTGCAGAGCAGCAGCTGCCCTTGGTTGCTGCTTTGCTCTCCCACTAAAGGACTGTCCCCAAGCACTGAGCATCCCGAGATGTCAGGCCCTAGAGTTTTCAACTGCACACTCCAAAGTGCTCAATGATTTTGAGTTTCGTTTTGCAGAACCACAGTGCCCTCATATAAATGGAGACAACCAGATCAAGGTGGCAAACAGGACAGGACAACAGTGCCGTTAGTATTTGCAAACCCAGGGTGCTATGATGAAAGTCCTACCTGGTGCTCACAGCAAGGCTGGCATGCAGCAGGCAGAAGTAATGAATGAGCCCATACAATAAAGGAGGGAAAATCCAGCATTTAATAGCTGTTTACTCAAAACCTCAAACCACCCAAACACCAAATGAGGCAAAGATTTGGTGGAAAAACCTCTACGAGCTCACAATTAATGGCCACATCCTAATCTGCATGGGCTAAGCTGCTGAGCAGCACATCTTAAACTCTCAGTGCTTGGTTTTGCAGATTTAAAGCACTTCTAACATACCTTAGGGTGCACTACAGGTGAAGCTGGTATTAAGGGTTACAAATGAGGTTGTCTGGTATTTCCCTCTATAATCCTCAAGTTGCCTTTGACTCATCATCAATTGAACAATTTAACAACAGTTTTCCTTGCTTTGTGTCTGCATCAGACTAGTTTGTTGGGTCAAAACATTTCCACCAGCTAAGTCTAACTTAAATTCAATGTTATTTGGGTTGTTTGTTTTCTTTTTTCCATAAAGAAGGAACACTTCTCAAGTGCAAAGGGAAGAACTTGAATATTTATTTGCATTCTCTAGAAAGATTTACTCAATCTGCCACCAGAAAACTGCAGTTTGCATTTCCCAGAGAAACTCTCTAGAGCATCAAGATCAAAACTCTACCTGCAGTGGCAACACCTCACGGAACTATTTTGCTACCTGAGGCTGATGCTGTGAGTTGCTCGGGCTGGAGGTACCACAAGGCACCAAGCTTTAACACAAAGTAAGTGCAACACCAATGAGAAATAGGTCTAAGATTGGCAGCAGCTGACTGGGACAACCAGGTAGGGAAAACAAGAACTGGAACTGTGGAAAAGAGGAAAGAACCTGACATTTGGGGGCAAATATGGAGCAAAAATGAGTGGGAAAGGCAGCACAACTGGAGTGCAGATCAGGAAAGAGACAGGAACAGAGTGATGAGAATAAAAGCTCTTGATAAGATAGAGTAAAAATATTAATTCCAGCATTTTCTAATTTTTGCTACCCTACCAATTACTGGAAGTAGGACACTTGCTCACATTTTGGACATGTACACCTTTAAGGTAAAGGAGAAAGAGGACATGAGGCACAGAACCACAGAGTTACAGCGAGTTTCAGTTGGAAAAGACCTCTGAGGTCACCAAGTCCAACTGACAACCCAACAATTGATAGGTTCTGGCAGTCCATGGGGCTGCAAATTGTTGCTAGGAATTGCTGGGGAGAGCTGAGAGCAGAAGAATTGAATGTGCTGGGGCTGGAAATTGCTGTTTCCCTCCATTATGCTACCAAGAGATGCAAGGCTTTCTTTCCCCCCTCAATAAGAGCAGCAGCAGCAGCAGCAGGAGCAGCCTTCCCCCATGCAGCTGGCTTTCTGGAGCAGGCCAGGGTCTCCCTATGGATGTACCAGGGTACTGTGATGATCAGTTTGTGGGGCTGTCAGCAGTGATGTCTCTGAACCAACTGCTCCTGCAGAATCATAGAATCATTCAGGTGGTTGTAGTACCTCTCCTACAAGGATAGGTTGAAGGAGCTGGGGTTGTTCAGCCTGGAGAAGAGGAGACTCCAGGGAGACCTAACAGCAGCCTGCCAGTACCTGAGTGAGCCTGCAAGAAGGCTGCATAGGAACTGTTTAGATAGGCCTCTTAGTGATAGGATGAGGAGCAATGCTTTGAAATTAAAGAGAACATTTAGGTTAGACATTAGGAGGAAGCTCTTTATCATGAGGGCAGTGGAACACTGGAACAGGTTGCTCAGGGAGATAGTTGAGACCCCATCCCTGGAGATATTCAAGGTGAGACTGGACAGGGCTCTGGGCAACCTGATCTAATGGAGGATGTCCCTGCTGACTACATCACGGTTGGACTGGATGACCTTTGGAGGTCCCTTGTAACCCAAACCATCCTACGATTTTATGGAAAAGACCTTTAAGATCACCCAGTCCAACCATTCTCTAACTCTGCCAAGGCTGGTGCTAAACTATGTCCTACAGCACCATATTTCTGTGGCTTTCAAACACCTCCAGGGATGGGGATTCAGCAGACACTGGATCTGGTGAAGTGAGCTACAGTTTTATGTCAGCTGTGCCCTAGCTCTTGGTTGAGACAGAGTGATTTGGAGGCAGGCAGCACAGACCAGCACTGCTGCACGTTCTCCATCACCTGGCAGCCAGGAGGAGTCAGTGTTGTGAGGCTGTGATAAGTGAAGTGGAGGAAGTGAAGAGTGGCAGAAATGTACTTTGCCAGGGTTCTCTAAGAGCAGTGAGGAATTATTAGGAAGGATCTTTACGAGCTCCCAAGAACTGTAACCCACCAATGCACTCCTTCGATCCTTCCTTTTAGCCATAAGCACTCTTAGCTCAGGAAAAGGGAACAATTGTGGTCCAGGGAATGCCCCAACCCTTCCTACTTTCCCAAGGCTCCTACAGAAATGTCTGCAATTTATGTTCAGAGCAATGTGGGCTCTGCAAGGACTTGCTAAGATGGAGAGCTGATGCAGAGGAAGGCAATGCATCTTGTCCAAGACCACCCTGAGTGCCTCCAGCAGAGACAGAAATCAAGCTCAGATCACCTGGGTCTCATCTGTAAGGCATTCACTCTTCTTGACCAGTGACAACTCAGGATGGATTGGAGAGTATCTACCACTCATAAACACTGCGAGGCAGCACAGTGGGAAGAATCACTGTGGAATGAGACAGAGGAGTGTCTCTGCACACCATCACCTGGGTGGGAACAAGAGCTGAAGAGATATAACAGATGCAGCAACCTACCACATCTTCTGCTTCCTTCCTTGTCTGCTCTCTGCTCACAGATCTCCCCTGCTCCTGGAGGGCTGCAGAGTCACCATGTTACCTGGGCATTTCAATGACCATGAGACTGCCTTGCTCTGTGATCTCTGCAGGGAGCAGACCTGACACACAGCTCCTCTTCCCCTCAAGGGCCTAAACACAAACTACGGTTCCTTCCTCTGCAGGATTTGTGCAATATGCACTGCCAGTGATAGGCATTCATGACAACTGAATCCCAATGTGCGGTCTGCCAGTGACAACTGTGTGCAGTTCTGGAGCCCCCGGCACAAGAAGGACATGGAACTGTGGGAGTGAGTCCAGAGGAGGCCACAAAGATGTTCAGAGGGCTGCAGCAGCTCTGCTCTGAGGACAGGCTATGAGAGTTTGGGCTCTGCAGCCTGGAGAAGAGAAGGCTTCCAGGAGACCTTGGAGTGGCCTTCCAGTATCTGAAGGGTGCTACAGGAAGGCTGGGGAGGGACTGCTGACAAGGTCTGGGAATGACAGGACGAGGAGTAATGGGTTTGAACTGGAAGAAGGGAGATTCAAACTAGATGTTAGGGNCAGCTCCCAGAAACTACGGACTGAGGTGTGCAGTGCAGCTATGTGGAGCAGCTCCCAGAAACTACTGACTGAGGTGTGCAGTGCAGCGATGTGGTTATCTTCTTAGGACCTGAGACCTAAAGTTTTCAGGTGAGACCTTCTTGCTCTCTTACAACTCCCCAAAAGAGGGTTGGAGCCAGGCCGGGGTCAGCCTTTTCTTTCAGGTAACAAGTGATAGAAAAGAGGAAATGGCCAGGGAAGGCTTAGGCTGGACATAAGGAACAATTTCTTCCCCAGAAGGGCTGTCAAACCCAGGAACAGGCTGCCCAGCACAGCAGGGGGGTGCCCATCCCTGGAGAAGTTTAAAAGCCATGTAGGTGTGGTGCTGAGGGACATGGATTAGTCGTGATCTGGCAGTGCTGAGCTAATGGTTGGACTTGATGGTCTTGAAGGTCTCTTCCAACCAAAATGATTCCGTGATTCCATGATTCTGAAGCCTCTCCAGACCCTGGACTAAACTTAGCAGCTCTCTTGCGCCAGCAGCGAATTTCTGCTCTGCAGTACTGACAAAGTTAGCTGCATCACACGGCTCAACCCCATCTGATCCTCCCACTCTGACTGACAGAAATACCTGGAGACTCCTTGCGTGACTGTCAGTGGAGATGTTACAGTTTCATCTCATTATCAGTGCTCACAGCGCAGAGAAAACCATCCTGGAAATTAACTTCTGGCTGCACAGAAGAGCATCTCATTAACGCTCAGCATCTCAGACGTGCTTCACTCTGGTTTGTTCCTTTCCACACTGCCTGAAAGAACCAACTACGAGGGTGGGTAAAACTGTTGCCTTAAAAAGGCTTTGAGGTTGGGTGCTGTGTGTCCTCTAGGAGAAAGGGAGCCATAACTAGGGCTGCCTTCCGCGGTGAAGAGGGTGGCACAGTTACATATTCCTTCCTTCCTCTCTTCACCCCCCAAAGCTGAGAGATCACAAGACACCATTATCAGCCATGCTGGGCTCCATGCCAGGAGAATTAATGAAGTGGTGTAATAGCTCACACGGAGGCCTAGTGATTGGCACCCCACTTAAAATGGATCTGCAAGGCAGGAGATGGGAGCTCTGCTGCTGTGTTCTGTTTATTACAGGCACATCTCTTCCAGTCCATTGATTTCTTTATTAGTGCCTTTTAGGGCTGCAATGTGGGGGCTGGCTCTGCTTGAAGCATGGAGGGTTGAATTCCAGCACAGACCTCGGAAAGAAGTCTCCCCAAAGACTCTAGACTGGTGCTAACAGGAACAGAAACCCTACTGAGAGGTTCCTGAGGAGTTTGAAAAGTCCTGTAGGACAGTGTGAGGCTGGGTTGGGTTTTATACATCCTCTTGGTTTTGCCATGGAAGGGAGGGAGAAAAGTTTAGCTTAGTTGAAGTCCAGATTTGTGGTAACTGCAGAAAGGGCTTCAGTTCCTAATCTGGAGGGGAGTTTTCAAAGCAGCCACAAGCAACAGATGTGCAGACTCATAGCTCCTTGCTTTTCATCTGTGCTGATAAGAGGTGAAATCTAGACATGGCACAGTCACCAAGGACTGGGTTGGTCTCAGTGCACTCATTAACCAGCAACTGATCATACTATGGGCTTCAAATAATTTTGCCATCTATTATTCATGTTAGTGTTGATAAATTTGGCTCCCAGTTCAAGAGAGACAAGGAACTACTGGAGAGAGTCCAACAAAAAGCCACAAAGATGCTGAGGGGCCTGGAGCATCTCTGAGGAGGAGACCTGGAGCTGTTTAATATGGAGAAGAGCAGCCTGAGATGGGATCTTCTCAATTCTCAGCAAGAACTAAAAGGTCAGGGGCAAGAGGGTGGAGCCAGACTCTTTTCAGTGATGTCCAGTGATGGGAAAATGAGCAGAGGACACTAACAGGAACCAGGAGGTTCCATATGAACAAGAAGTAAAAATTCTTTGGTGTGAGGGTGATGGAGGCCTGGAGCAGGCTGCCCAGAGAGGCTGTGGAGTCTCCTTCTCAGGAGAGATTCCAGCTCCACCTGGACGTTGTGATCCTGGGCAAACTGCTGTGGGTGATCCTGATATAGGAGAGGGGTTGGACTGGATGATTTCTGGAGATCCCTTCCAACTCCCACGATGCTGGGATTCAGCAGAGCTGTACAGCTCAGGACTGATCTGTGGCTGGGTTCTACAGGGAGCTATGATGGCTTCACATCTACCCTGAACTGTCTTGGCTCAGAGCACAGATTGAAAGAACATGGACTGTTGAGGATGAGGCTGGGCTCTAGTCATCAGATTCCCACTGCCACTGGCTAGGAAGAGCAGAAGGAGGTGGAAATGTGCTGGTGCTGTTTGCAGCTCCAGATGCTGAGCTCAGTGTCATAGCAAATTCTGACACAGCTAAAAGCTGGTGTGGTGGTGCCAGGCTGCAGCAACCCAATGCAGCTGCTGCCCTTGCCACAGCTCACTGCAGCAGCATCCTGCACCAAGCCACAGCCAGGGGGAGGACACGACACGCAGCGCAGGGGTGCTCCTAGAAGCGATGGTGACACGAGGGCACTGCCCCCAGAGAGCATGTCCTGTCCTCAGCCAGGCACCCAGTCTTTGCTTGGCTGCTGGGCTTATTGCTGGCTCACCTGGCAATTCCTTGAAAGCTCCTGTTGGCAACTCAATTGCCATGGAAATGTTTTCAGATTGCCCCTGGAATATTCCTCCTCGAAGTCTTCTTTGTGTCTGCATTCAGGCCCTGCTTGGAATTGCAAAGGAACCTGCTGCCTCCCTACCAATCCTGCCTGTGAGCTGAAATGAAGCAGCGTGGAGCATGACCAGGGAGAGCTGCAAGCAGTCAGCCTAAGCAGGACATGCAAATCCTATTTCAGAACCCCTAGATTCAGGGTTTTTCACACTTTAATATTTTTAAAGCCTCTTTGGGACATGGTTTAGTGGTCATGGTAGTGTTGGGTTGACAGTTGGACTTGACAATCTTAGAGTTTTTTCCCCAATCTTAATGATTTTATGATCCTCTGATTCCTAAAGCAGCCAACACCACTGCTTTCAGTTCCCCACAATCACACAGCCAGCAAAGCAAACCAACACCAGCATGTGCAGGTGAATCCAAAGCTGGAAGTCTTGGTTTTGAAACCCATATATTACACTTACGGAGGCCTGCTTACCACTGTAAAACAGTCAAACCCAAAGAAGGAAATTCAGACAAGAAGGAATTTTTTACTCTGAAGGTGGTAAGACATTGGCCCAAGTTGCCCAGAGAGCTAGTGAGATCCCCATCCCTGAATTCATTCCAGGTCAGGTTGTTTGGGGCTTTAAGAAACCTAACCTAGTTGCAGATGTCCCTGCTCAGTAGAGGGAGACTGGACTAGGTGACCTGTAAAGGTCCCTTCCAACCGAACCCAGGCTGTGGCTCTATGATTCTGTGACTCAAACCCTCCCCTTTCTTTTGTACACTGCATGCACCACATCGATTTATTATCCCCTTGGGAAATAGCAATGCCTGCCCTAAGTCTGCAGGTCTTTATTGAGCTCCTTGCAACAGACAGCTTCCCTGTCTGGAACCTGTCACTGGGTTTTGCAGTATGTTCTGAGACACTCACCCACAACTGGTTTCTAACAAGCTGTCCCCGACCTGCAGCGATGCCATCCCGAAGTCTGCTATCCGGATGTTGTTCTTTTCATCCAGCAGCAAGTTTTCTGGTTTTAAATCCCTGTGGCTGAAAGGAGAGGATCAGAACGTGAGTTCAATTACCCACAACAGCTTAACCCACTCCACCACATGTTCTTTAGCCAGCACAGAAGAATCCAACCTATTGTGTTTTCATTGATTCCATTTGTTTCCTGTCTTGGGCATATATCCAAGATTCAATCCTTGCAATACTCTAAACCCTATCCCAAACGGCCACTCCTGATGAATCCAAGCCTTAAAGCTGCAGCACTCTGACAGTACTTGATGGCCCAGATGACCTTTGGAGGTCCTTTCCAACCCAGACCATTCCATTCTGTGATTCTATGGTTCTGTGATTCTATGATTCTATAGTTCTATGATTCTGTGATTCTATGGTTCTATGGTTGTATGATTCTGTGGTTCTAAGGTACTATGAGTCTACGGTCCTAAGATTCTATGATTCTATGAACATTTTCAACTTCCAATGATGCCCAACACAGTGTGAAGGAAAGACTGAGGGAAATAGGTAGGAGGAGAACTTCAGTTTGGATTCAGGGCTGATATACTCCATCATATGCCAGTTCCTTAAGGTAGGAGGGAACACCATCAATGTATTCTGTCAGCAACGGGAAACAAAACAAGTGATATCTAGAGTAAAAACTATCCTGGGTGTAAAAGCTGCTGGGAAAAAAAAAAGCCCCTATTAGGAGCTGTTTTCACAGGCATATGGCTTGGAAATAATTTTGGATAATTAGATTTGGTGGAGAAATCCCTTCAAGCCAGCACTGCTTGTAAGTGAGGGCTGCCAGCAGTGGGAAGAGACACAAAGGATTCCTTCTTCTCCATCACTGTTTGATTCTCTTGCTTGGCAACGTGGGAAGAGCAAGGCAGACACAAGCAGGAGGACCTGAGCACCTCTGCTGTGAGGCCAGGTTGAGAGAATTGGGAGTGTTCAGCCTGGAGAAGAGAAGGCTCCAGGCAGACCTTCTGGTGGCCTTTCAGTCCTTAAAGGGACTGATAAGAAAGCTGGGGACAGACTTTTGGGCAGGCCTTGTTGTGACAGGACAAGTGGTGATGGTTTAAACTAAAAGAGAGAGATTCAGACTAGAGAGCAGGAAGAAATTTTTGACACAGGGTAGTGAGACCCTGCCCCAGGCTGCCCAGAGAGGTGGGAGATGTCCCATCCCTGGAACCATTTCAGGTCAGGTGTCTGGGGCTCTGAGCAACCTGCTCGAGTTGAATATCTCTGCTGACTGCAGAAGGTTGGACCAGATGACCTTTTAAGGTCCCTTCCAATCCAAACCAGACTCTTCAGGATGGCAACTCCTACTTTAAGTCAAAGGCATCATGCATTGACCACTTTATTAATTTGCTTCCCACAGCCAACAGTACTCTGCACCCACACCTGCTCCTCACTACTCAAGAGCTTTTGTACAACTATTACCTATTACATCTAAAGACAAAAATCCTGCACAAAATTGGTGATGACTTTGCTTTTTTCCCTCTCTTTTAATCCCTCTTATTACTTGCAACTCGTGAAGACTCACAGACACGACAGAAGCACTTTAGGCAGCCTAAAGCAGCAGCTCTTTTCTTGTTTTTTCCTTATGAGTAGGCAAAGTGAGTCTTTGATGTCTTGCTACCAAACAGCACAAACAGGAGCGCTTGCACCTCACAGGCAGAAGGGCCAGTTTGGATGGGCAGCCAGAACACAAACCCGTGGAAAAGAGCCAGCTGACAATGTGTGTGGGTCTCAGGCAAACAACAGTTACCCAGACCAGAAACTGAACCACAACTCTGACCAGCAGAAGGACCAGCATTAGGGCCTAGAGAATAGATAGTATGAGGAACGACTGAAGGAGCT
>VWYK01055674.1:2192-31681 GCA_013399775.1 Semnornis frantzii | reverse complement strand
CTTACCATTCTATGAAAATAAGAGCCTGATTCTTGTTCAGTCCTCACTATGTTGCTGTAATTTAACTGCTGTATTGCTGAGGGCTTCTTTCTAGCCCTAACTGCTCTTATCAGTGCATGCTGCCTTTTTGTCTGCATATACTTTCCATGTAAACCAGGAAGATTAGCTCTGCTGAAAGATGGATCTTGCCAGCAGTGGAAACAAGTGCTAAATGGAGTGAGGGAGCAGCAGGCCAGCAAAGGAAACTGTTACTGTTTTGGAAAGAAAGTGAACATGGTTTTATTTTTACCTGTGCTTTGAGGAAGCAGTGAAAGGCAGATTAAATAATAAAGGCCAACTTTTGCTCAAAACCCACTTGAAGTGTTTGTTATGAGCTTTGCAGATAAATGGAAGGTAATTGACAGTGTTTTTTGGGATGCCCAGGGAGGTGGTTGAGTCACCAACCCTGGATGTGTTTAAAAGTCATTTGGATGTGGTGCTTGGGCATATGGTTTAGGGTAAACCTTGTAGAGTAGGGATATGGGCCGGACTTGGTCATCCTGAGAGGCTTTTCCAGTCTGAATGTTTGTGTGATTCTGTACTTCCCTAGGCAAGAGAAATAGACTTGTCCTAACTCTTTTCTGGGGAGGAAAAACAGTGAAAGCCTTTTGTCAGCCTTACCATGCACATGACAGCAGAGAGAGATCTGATGTGATGAACAATTTCCACCTGGTTGAGAAAGCCACAGCATGTAAATACTTACAGATCCACAGCTACATGCACATGTGTATAGGAGATTCTTGATATATTAGACTTGTCTGATTCCTTTTGTGACCAGCTGTTGTCAGATCCATTCCTGAAAAATATTCCCATTGTCTTCAGCCATCCATCCTGGCTTTCTCTGTGTGCCTGCCTTGAGGTTGGCGCAGTGAGTGGAGAGGCTTTTGCACAGAGCAGCTGTCCCCAAGCTGTGAAACTGCTTTCCTCCATGGTACAAAAGACCATAATGAGCCAGCCACAAAAATGTTGTTGATGTAGGTAGCACGGGAAAGACTTTGTGCCAGTTCCTTGTTCTGTTACAGGCCTCGCAGCTGACTTTGCCCGAAGTATTCATCTGCCTATTCTTCTCAAGAGGCACAAAGCTGCTCAGCAGTTCAGACTGGACAGTTTATGTTCCTCCTCCAGCAGACACTGTCTCTTGCTATCTGTAAAGCATGGTCAGACTTGGACTGGGAGGCCCTGCTGGAATATAAACATCAAGTATTTATTAAATATTGTGAATATTCTGCCAGTGACGTGTAAATAAGGAGCTGGCATTTTGATTTATGGGACGAGTGGCCATGGCAGAAACACATAAGGCTAATGAGAACATCCAGTTATGTTAGTGTAATTTAACAGGGATGTATATGGGTGCTGTGCACTCCTGGGTATAAGCCAGTTTACTAAATGATAGGGGTTAGGATGAGGCTAGCAAGAAGCCTCCTCTGACCAAGGTTATTTCATAACTGCCTACTGCAGAGTTTCATATTTACCACTGGAGCAGCTGGTGCTGGCTCAACTCCTCTGTCAGGCAGGGTGCCGAAAGAGATGTATTAGTGTACTGACCCCAACACTGAATATGATGTTCTTGGCCTTTTTTTTTCAGTCTCCCAACCTGAAGGGAGAAGTGAACCTTTTGAAAAGGAAAAGCTAAAAAATTCTGTGCCGTGCACATTTCTGGCTGAATGTTCAGGCCAGCATTATTTAATGCTGAAATCAAAGCTTTGGGGATTCGTGGACACCTCCAAGGCTACTGTGATACCACAACCTGTGTCTCACCTCATGCTTAACACAGGGCATTTATTCACCTTGAAATTCTCTTTTGCTCTTCAATCAACTCTGCTCTGGAAGGAGAGTGGGGGAATGAGCAATGTGACAATGTGACAGCAGGATCTCAGGAGAGGAGCAGTTGCCAGTCCAGCTCTCCAGGAACAGGCACCTGTGTTCCCACAATGGATGTTATGGACAGAGCAATCAGTGCACTCTCAGCAAGTTTGCAGATGGCACCAAGCTGTGTGGCACAGTCACTTGCTAGAGGGCAGGGATCCATCCAGAGGGACCTGGACAGGCTACAGAGCTGTGCCCAGGCCAACCTCATGACATTCAACAAGGCNGTGCATTTCTGGAGCCCCCAACACAGGAAGGACATGGAAGTGTTGGAGCAGGACCAGAGGAGGCCACAAAGATGCTCAGAGGGCTGCAGCAGCTGTGCTATGAGGACAGGCTGAGAGAGTTGGGGCTTTGCAGCCTGGAGAAGAGAAGGCTTCCAGGAGACCTTAGAGTAGCCTTCCAGGATCTGAAGAGGGCTACAGGAAGGCTGGGGAGGAACTATTGACAAGGTCTTGGAATGCCAGGACAAGGGGCAATGGGTTTAAACTGGCAGAGGGGAGATTGAAAGTGGATGTTAGGAGGAAGTTCTTTCTAGTGAGGGTGGTGAGACACTGGCACAGGTTGCCCAGGGAGGTTGTGGCTGTTCCCTCCCGGGAGGTGTTCAGGGCCAGGTTGGATGAGGCCTTGAGTGACCTGTGCTAGTGGGAGGTGTCCCTGCCTATGGCAGGGGGTTGGAACTGGCTGAGCTTTGAGGTCCCTTCCAACCTTCCCATTCTATGTTTGTATTGCAGAGCTGGTCAGAGAAAGTTTGGGACAATATGAAGGTTTTCTGGGGAAAAGTTGCTCTTTAACTCGTGTCTGTGTATAGCTCTTAAGCAGTCTACGTCACAGGAGAAACCCAAACAGTGCTGCATCTGGGAAATGACTTTGTGAGTATGTTTGGTAGATGTAGTGTACTATCACTCCTGAATGCTGCTGCTGAGTGATAGCACCTTGGGGCTGTCTCAGCCTCGCTGACTTCTGGTGGAATGCCCCATTAATGGCAGAGTTGCCCTTCTGCTAGAGGGCCTTGCTTGGTGGCAGAGAGGTTCAGACATGCATTCTGCTACAGAAGGAAATCACAAACTAGATTTTGTTCTTTTCTTTTCTGTTCTTCTTCTGTTTCCAGAAAGGAACTTTGCCATTTTCCCTCCCTCCCCAACCCATTAAGTTGTATGGTGGTTGTCAAGGCATTGCCATAGCATGGAGAAAGCTTGATCTCAGTGCTTTCTGCAAAGCAGACAGGGCTTCAGCACCTACAGATCTGAGTATTGCCATCACTCAGCTGCTGCTGCTTAGTTTGAATTAGGGGCAGGAAGAAACATCTCTCTTCTCTTGCCAAACAAGTGCACCTCTGCAAATCCCCTTTGTTTTTGACAGATCAGTGTCTTCTTCAAAACATTCCTAGTGTGTGTGGCTGAGTTCAAATCCTAAGGTTTTCCTCAGGTATGGCATTGAATTTGGAAGGTCTAATTTGTTCTTCAAATCTTTAAGATGCTGACACGCTACACAGATCTGAGATGGCTGCCAACACCTAAGCACATTTTCAAAGCACAAACAGTGACTTCAGTCACAGTTAAATTGCATGAATCAGACCATTCTGCCTTGGACAGTTGTCCTGAAGAGGAAATTTGTTTAAATGTCTCTTTATGGTACATCTGCAGTTTGTGCTTTCATATGGCAACAATTTTTTGTGTGCATCAAGGAGGGGTGAGTAAGGAAACAGTGACACACTGACCTCAGAAGCTCTCAGGGAATTTTCTAGAGCCTTGGGCTGCTTGTCTGGAGAGAGTTCAGTGTGTGTGTGTTACTTCAGTCTATCCCTGTTTCTCTGGTTCTCCTGTGATCACCAGAACCTACCACTGACCCAGCATCCCTGTCAGTGGGTGTGAGGACACAGAGCAGCCTTCCCTGCACAGCAGAAAGGCCAGGTATTTTGAAGGTGAGTGCTGAGAAGCAGCAAGCCAATGGGAAGAACTCCATACTATTGCTATTTCTGTTGTACCTGCTGTGTAGATGCAGAGGAATATACTCTCATCAGCTGTCAAGCTGGTGATTTCTGGTCTCAGTAGATTCACTTCAAGGTTAAAGGCAGAGCAACTGCTGACCTTGATTTCCGTGGCATGAAACCAGAAGTCTCAAAGGCCCTGCTGATGGCCACTTGAGAAGAAAGTTTCATTTCCATGGCTCAAAATGACACCAAGAGATGTGGGCATCTGTTCCTGTGGGACACTGAGCTCCTGTTGGCATTCCAGAGATGTCTCTGCTCATGCACTCTCTTAACCCTGTCAGACACTCAGCTTAGCTGGCTACCAAGTTCATGCTCAATCACTTTGGAGAGCAGAATACATTGCTCTTCACACTCATCTCTCATCCTTTCTGTGCAAGATTCAGTTGGCTATAAAGAATCTTTTCCCTTTTGTTCTTATGGAAATTAGGACAGACTCAGACCAGAGGCAGATTTATATGTGTGCATACACCTGGCTGTGGGAACATCTGGGAATGGAGCTGAGGACCACATGTAAGCAGCCCTCTTTGAGGAGCAGCAAGTTCAGTTCAGGAAGGTGAGATTACAGGAGACCACAAAAGCACCAATGTGAAATTTTACATGTGAGAAAAAAATAATTGCTCACATTTTGGATCTTCCCCTGCCTCACTGCCACCTTTTCCTAATGCATTTAAATATAGGGATGAAATGGAAACAAGTTTGAAGGCTCCTGGCTGGTCCTTAAGAAGCCAGCCAAGAGTTGACAGCACAGAAACCTTGTGGTGAGAACTGAGCTGAAGAACAAAAGCAGTTACTGCTGAACTCAGAAGAGGTGATCTGTACCAAGGTGTGGGTGCAGCCGTGGAGGAGCATGAGATCTTTATCAGTGACAGTGATGAGAGGACACAGAGTCTGCTCAGCAAGGTTGCTGATGGCACCAAACTGGGAGGCTTGGCTGATCCTGTGCAGCCATCCAGTGAGACTTGGAGAGACTGAGAGCTGGGCACAGAGGAACCAAATGAGGTTCAACAAGGACAAGTGCAGAGTCCTGCCTCTGGGGAGGAATAATAAACTGCAGCAGTACAGGTTGGGAGGTGATCTGCTGGAGAGAACCCTGTGGAGAGGGACCTGGGAGTGCTGGTGGAGAACATCCATGAGGCAACAATGTGCCCTGGTGGCCAAAAGGGCCAATGGGACCCTGGGGTGTATTGAGAAGAGTGTGTCCAGCAGATCAAGGGAGGTTCTCCTCCCTCTCTACTCTGCCCTGGTGGGACCTCACCTTGAGTACTGCCTTCAGTTTTGGGCTCCCCAGTTGAAGAGAGACAGGAATCTGCTGGAGAGAGTCCAGGGGAGGGCTACAAGGATGCTGAGGGGACTGAGCACTGCCTGGTGAGGAGAGGCTGAGGGACCTGGGGCTGTTTAGTCTGGAGAAGAGAAGACAAAGGGGATTTAATACATGTTTATAAATATCTGAAAGCTGGGGGTCAGGAAGGGGGGGCAGGCTCTGCTCACTGCTCCCTGAGATAGGACAAGGAGCAATGGATGGAAGCTGCAGCACAGGAGGTTCCAGCTGAACACAAGGGGGAACTTCTTTACTGTAAGGGTCCCAGAACACTGGCACAGGCTGCCCAGAGAGGTTGTGGCGTCTCCTTCTCTGGAGCCTTTCAAGGCCTATCTGGATGTGTTCCTGTGTGCCCTGAGCTGCATTGTCTGGTCCTGCTCTGGCAGGGGATTTGAACTGGATCATCTCTTTGGATCCTTTCCAACCCCTGACATCCTCTGATCCTGTGATCTGTTCTTGCATTTTTGCCTTGGTTTTGGATCACTTTAGAGTTACTGTTAGGAAATGCAAAGGTTCTTGTGTACTTAGCTGAACTGCAGTAATTTTTTTTTTATTTTTTTTTTTTGGTGTGAGATAGTCAGTACCACAAAGCTGGAAACCTCCAAATAACCCTGTTTGTAAGCCAGTTATGTTGTCTTCTCATAACTTTCTAGGCCACATGACACCCCAATACCTCCCTGAGTTGATGGCTGCCTGATAAGTGGCTGTTGTTGGATGAGCTCAACCTCACTGCTCTGCCCATAGGAATAGAGAGTTGGTCATACATATGACTAGCTCTTGTGGTTGAGCAGGGCTCCTTCTGGAATGGTCAGTGCATTAGGAGGTGGTTTTCCCTTCTCTCTCTCTCTCTCTCCCTTCCCACTGACCTTCCCCAACATGTCCATGACTAAATATGTAGTGCTGCACACGAAAGGAAGGAATTTAGGAGTGTGTGAAGTTCTTGCAATTAAATGTCACGCAAGCCACATGTGGTTTTGTTGCTCCAAATCCAGCTCAAATAAATGGAAAAGATTACAAAATGAGAGAACAACTTGGGTCAACCTGGACAAAATATGTTTTCCTTCAGTAGCACCTAGGAGTATGTGGTGCATTTTACCGAGTGAAGATGACAATATGGAATCCAGTCAGGGGCTCAGGCAAGGTGTAGCTGTCACAGGACTAAGAAAGTTGGGCAGCATTGCTTCCTGAGCCTTGCTGGTTCTGCTGCTTGAAATAGTTGCTGCTTGCTTTGCTTGGCTTGTGCTGCTGCAGAGAAGGGAATGTTTTCCATGCCCACTGTGACAGGACAAGCAGGAATGAAGGTAGGAGTTGGAGATGAGGTGATGGCTCAGGCTCACTAATGGAAAATTAGGCAAAGGAGAAATGGGAACTCTTCATGTGGAGCTCTCGGTGAGTCAAAGCTTAGGGGAATCCCAGGTCTTTAGGATCGTTTGAGATGATTTTCCCTGGCTGGATCTTGCGGTGACTGAGCTGTGCCCATGTGGGAGATTTTATCACTCTTCCTGGGGAGATGAGTGCAGTTTCTCACTGAGCTCACCCAGCTCTCTGACATTCCTATGATCAGATCAATTTCATCTTCAGATTAGGAAATTTTCCACTGGTTTTAATTAAGAACTGCTTTACCCTGGTGGAACTGCTTCACTCCTCTTGTGAGCCAAGAGCCCATGGCAAACCTGGTGCAGCCCTCTTGTCTTCTGCACAGACTCCTGCAAGGTTTGGTAGTGCAGGTGACGGGGGTAGGACTCCTGCCCGTTCCTGAAAAGCTAAGGAGAATTGTTTGTGTTGGGGATCAGCAGTGCCATTGCCTTTCCCAGTCAACTGCTGCCAGCTGTGGAAGTCACGTTCCTTCCTGCCAGCCCTTCATTGTGCTTTTGCAGTAGGAAGAGGGGGGGATGGAAGAAAGGGGCATCTTAATTGAAAAAATAGACCTAGGGCTTCAGGGACATAACAAAGTCAGTGGGAGTGTGTGAACAGCAATTTATTTTGTCGGTTCAAGTTACAGTCACTCTGACATGTGAAAATTGCAGATGCCAGTTTCTCAATGTGTCACTGTGACACACAGCATCCCAAATAAATAAATAACGAAACTCTGGACTTGGTTTGCAGAGCTTTGGAAAGGCCCAAGAAATGGGATGTAAAAATTGGCAGATAAAGTGAGAGAGTTTTCTTTGATATGAGGGGTGTGTTCCTTGCTCGGCCTTTCACAAGATGATCTTCATACCTTTCATTGCTTTGATCGAGTGTTCCTGTTGTCATCGTAGGCTTCATGTAGTTTATGGCTTTCATAGCCTCTTTGGGCTTTGAAAATGGAGCTGCTTTCATGAAGAATGAAGCAAAGCAGACCTCTTCCCTCACAACTGCAAAGGATTGGAAGGAGTGTTGCTGAAGTGTTGATCTAAGACTGAGTAGATCTCCAAAGCAACTTGTTAAGGCCAGGATCCAATTAGATTACCTCTTGCCCTGACTGCTTAGGAGCCTTTCAGATGTTCCATTCCTATATTCTGTTCATCACTTACAAACATCACCATTGGTTGCATTCTACATCTCCTGTCTTTGCTGATTTGTTTTGGATGTTTTCATAGAATCATAGAATTGTTTTGGTTTCAAAAGACCTCTAAGATCATCAAGTCCAACCATTGACCCAACACCCCCGTGGCCATTAAACCATGTCCCAGAGTGCCTTGTCCACACATTTCTTGGACACCCCCAGGGATGGTGACTCCATCACCTTCCTGGGCAGCCTGTTCCAGTGCCTGACCACTCTTTCAGTACAGGAATTTTCCCCAAAATCCAATTGATAGAACAGTTCATCACCTTGACTGCACTGCCATCTCTGCCTACGTAAACTTAGGGGATGGCCTCCCAGGATCTGAAAGCCAAACTATTCTTCAGGTGCCACCAGGGCCAAAGGTAAATTTGGTGTTGTGAAGCTGAAGACAGAGATGTGAAATGAGGGATCAACTCCTGATGACGGGTCAGTGAGCTCAGCCTGCACACTTTCCAAGTTCTCTTTTTCCATGGAGAAAGATGCATGGACTTTGCATCAGTGCTCCAAGGGGCAGTGCTGCACTGCCCTTCCCAGTTTAGAGAGGACCTTAATCTGCTTCCTTGGTGGGACTATGGGAAGAAACTCTATGAATTAGACTGCATCTCAATTTTAGGACTTTCCTGGATGTTCTTCATCCACAACTGCCCTGGTCACATTCTTCTGAGGAGATCCTTAGATGGACAGACTGAGAGAGCTGATGCAGTTACTTGAGAGACCACTTAACATGATATTAGCTCTGTGCTTGTCTATACTCTTAAAACATGCGTCACTGTACACTGTAATTATTAGGAGAGCTAACTGGCAAGGAAGGATGATTGCATCATTAAGGCACTGGAACAGGAATAACTAATTCTGCTGTTAACTCCTCATGTAACCCTGGCTGTGGCACTGAAGGTCAGTTTTCTCATCTTAAAGGGAAAAAAAAATCCACCTTGCTCATAGAATCATAGAATAATAGAATGGTAAGGTTGGAAAGGACTTCAAGGATCATCCAGTTCCAACCCCCTGCCATAGGCAGGGACACCTCCCACTAGCACAGGTCACTCAAGGCCTCATCCAACCTGGCCTTGAACACCTCCAGGCAGGGAGCAGCCNAATCCCCTCCCTTGCCCTGCTGGCCACGCTTGTCTCGATGCAACCCAGGACTCAGTTGGCTGTCCTGGCTGCATGTGCACACTTCAGGCTCATGTTGAGCTTTTCATCAACTCAGACCCTCAGGTCCTTTTCCTCAGGGCTGCTCATCTTATTTTCTTGTATTGTCTCTGTCTACCTGATAGTTTGAAGGGACAGAGGCATGAGGAAACTGTCTCCAGCATGAGGGAGGAGAAGCAAATTAAAACTGGAACCTGAAGTGAGGCTACAGGTGTCCCACAGTAAGAATATTGATGTCCATAATAATATTTAGAATAAAAAAAAAAGCAGTTACAAAGAGTGTGGGAGGTGAATCATAACAGAAACAGCTCAAAGAAAAGCCTGCAGCATCTCATAAGAACCCGGTTAATTCCTCATGTCGATGTGCACCCCTGACATCTCTCACCGAGCGCTCTGGCAGGCTCCTAGCACTTCCAAGAAAAGATTTAGCAGCCAAGTTACGGCACTGCCATCTCACGTTGCTTTTGGTTTATTATTATTATTATTATTGCAAAATGCACTGCCGAACACTTAGCAGTGCATTGCGGAAGGGAGCGCGGCGGAGTTACAAACGAGTCTGCGATCCACAATCTTCGGTGTCGATGTCGTTGGCGCTTTCATGCTCGCCGTGAAGGCAGGCACGAGGGGGGATGTTTAATATGGAAGTTTTGACACAACTTTGAAAAGGTAAATCTTGGTGAGACTCTTTGTAATCTTTTTTTTTTTTTTCCCCCTCAAAAGTTCAGCCAGCTATGAAAGCAGAGTAGTTTTGTTTGGGTGTTTTTTCTTCACCCCTGCTTTGCTGCTTCTTCCCCCTCTAGATCAAACATTTTTTTTTTTTTTTTTTTTTTTTTTCATAAAGTCAGCCTTTTGCTACCTCTGTTCCTACCTGCCACACCCCTGCTTTCATGCACAAAATTCCACACTCCCCTGGGGCTCTGCTCCCCTTTGGTGATGCTGTCTTCCTTGCGCCTCCGTTTTTGTGTCACATTATACACTCATGCAAAACTCTCGCAGCCAAAGAGCGAAGTCATCACTTTCAATTCACAGTGTAAAGCAATAGGGTTTGTGGTGGCTTTTTTGTTTGTTGTTTTGTTTGGTTTTTTTTTTAACCTTTCCTTAAATATTTCAGACAATGCTTTTATCAAAATGGGTCATTCTTCTCTCTAGTCAGTGTATGCTGCTGGCAATGGCCAGTTCTAGGTGCAAGAGCTGCTGCAGTGGGCAGTAATGGATTAAATCTGTCCACCGTGAAATATTCTTCTGTAACTGCATTAGTTTGAAGTTTATTTTATGCCCTGATATGTGGCATTGAGCCAGAGACCACAGCACACCTTCCTTTCCAAGGTCCGAGGGACGAAAAGTATCCCTTTACAAGAAGGGTGCTTAAGTGCTTTTCTGAATCAAAGCCTGACTCAGTGCTTTAATGTACTCTCTTCATGCTTGGAAATGGCTTATATTCCTCTGAGCAAATTTCCTTTAAAGAAGCTAAGCCTACTACAGCGTCTGAAGAATTCAATGTCACACAGAAAAGTTATCCCCCAGATCTGTGTCCAAAGGGATCCTGCTTAATGGATGCTACCTATTACTTGCTGCCGTGCAGCATTCCTCACTGGAGCCCTGAAACAGGCTGTTCCCTCTGCAGGCAGTGTGTCAAGTTTTCATCTGGTCGTCTGTGGTGTTTGCCATTTATATTCAAGGTTCTAGAGAAGGTCACTTCAGTGCAGCATCAATAGCACCTCTGTACCATGATCTCATACGTGTATTTGAGGCTGACTCCGAGGCAAGAGTATGGTAGGGCTCAGCCTGCCCACTGGAAAGTTTAGGCAGCCATCTCATGGAGCAGAATGATTTAGGGACATGTTCACCTCACCACTGCTGCTTTCAGCACGGTGGACCAGGCTGTCCTGTCAGAAAGCTGGAAGCAGGTGCCTGACCTGCTGGATGTGCTTTGTCGTGGTTCTCTTGCAGCCTTGCTGAGTGCTGTTCCTGGGCAGCCCTCGAGGAAGACTCAGCCCATAGTCCTGCTGGGCTATTTTAAAGCAGTGCTTCTGAGCATCCGTGTGAGCCCAATGCTTCAATTAGCTTTTGTCTGGCCTGAGCTGGTTTTGTTATCACCCTCTTTTTGCTGATAAAGCACAGAAACGTTTTTAGAGGAGATTTTTTTTTTTGCCCCCACCCTGCAGGAGTCCAAGGATGTGTAGGAATGAACTCTGAAATATGTCAGGTGCTTGGAGTAAAAGGATTTGTCAGGATACCTGGCTCCCTGTCGGTCCTGACAAATTGCTTGGGGGCCTTGTGTCTTGGGTTCTCCATCTGCAAATCAGGGCTAATATTTATTTCCATTCTATATATTAATAGCACTTAATAACTTTGAACAAGGTCGGGACTTCACTGCATTACATACTGTGCTAAGACATGCATACATTAGCTCTGTCTCATGCCTCCTGTAAAGAAGTGATGTAAGAATGCAGTGCCTGGGAGATGCAAGGAGTGATCCATAATGCATGATGTGTTCAGAGGTTCTCTGCTGTCACTCTGGCTCATTGAAGGCCTTATGGACAGGAGGTAACCTGAGCTGGCCTGTCATAACTTAATTATCTTATTTCAGTGTTAATCCTCATGATAAGGATCCATGACTAAAAGGAGATAGGTCTGAAAAAACCTCTGCAAGGTTTTGCTGCTGCTGGTGATGTAAACCAGGGAGAACAAAGCAGCGATGCCCAGACGTGTTACCTCCACCAAAGCTGACCCATGGCTTCTCTAAATGTAAGCCTCTTGCTTTCACCACTGCCTTAGGTACTGGAGTCACTTTCTAGATCACAGAATAAAGTCACACAATAGTTTGGTTTGGAAGGAACATTTTAAAGGTCATCTGGTCCAACTCCTCTGCAGTGAACAGGGTTATCTTCAACTAGGTTATGGTTGCACTACTTCACATTCAGACCAACAGTGTCAATGGATTAGTAGAAAGCAGCTCTGTGAACCTACAATATGAAGTAATAAGTTGTCTCCAACCACTATTAATGCAACCCAGATTTAGGGCTGCCCGACAGCCAGTGTTCTGCCATTGCCACTGTGACTTTGCTCTATACTTCAAGCTTGAAAGCAGGGTTGAAATAAAACAGAATCTGGAACTTCTGGTTGTTAAATCACTGCAAGCTCCTATTGTGGACACAGTGACTCTGTGGTTGCTAATGTCTATGAAACTGCTTTGCAGAAAGAGGTTATTCTGGTGGGCCCCACATTCTTGGTTTCACTTCAGACAAAATGAGGGACCCATGTGTCCAAAAGTGCCACATTGGTGTAGCATTGCTGAGGTTATGGAGATAGGACTTTGGATTTGTGATGGGATGTGGGGTTTTGGCTCCTAAAAATGGACAATATTGATAAATGGTATTTCTTCCTAGTGTCATCATGCTCATGTATCTGGTTTCATACTTGGAGGCAATATTTAAAGTTCAGGGTGGGAACAAAGGCAATTGGATCAGTTCACTTTGTTGGTGACCAAGAGACTGCACTCAGCCCAGTCTGCTGGACCTCTTTTAGGGATGGACTGGAGTGGCTACTGGGTGCTTGCCTCTGGAATAGTAAAGCAGGAGCTGCTGGAGTGAAGTCTCCAGGCAAAACTACTATATTATTGTCCTCTGTAAGGCATAGAGATGGACCTGCAAAACCAGTTCAGCACCAGAGCTTTGTGTTAGACTGTAGCAAGGGTGGTGGTGCACTGGTACTGATGTCAACAGAACTGCAATGGATGAAATGGAGCAAAACCAGAGTGTGTGAGCTCTGAAGGCAGAGTGAATCTGAGATAAGCAACACTGTGTATGGAGAGCCACAGCTTGATCTTGTATGAAAAGATGTATAAAATAATTTATGAAGTAAAGGCCTAGTTGTGAGGTATTTATTGCTGAGCTGTGATCTTCTGCAAGTTTGTTTAGTGTGGAATTAGTCACAAGTCTTTTAAATCAATGGTGCTTAAAGGATCCTTTTAGTTCTATATTTTAAAATCATATAACCCCACTTTACAAAGTTTGAAAGTAAGGTGCAAGTTTAGTGAAATCAATGAATGCAGTTGGAGAGATGCTGCCTCTTGATGTCTTGCAGTCATGCAGAGCAGTACCTGGGGGGAGGAAAAAGGAAAGTGATCCAGGGTCTTGATTTCAAGAAAGAGTCTAGACATGAAGCCACTGCATAAAAAGCTACTGGAAATTCAAGGATTTCCTTACAAGTACTTGCATCTTTTTTTTTTTCCTGGCTTCTTCTAGAAGTTGCAGAGAGGTCCATTGATTTCTGAGAGATTCACAGTACCACATAAATTAGGTGGAAAGACTCCGTGGGAAGTAGGCCAAAGGAAAAGACAGTTTTAAAATGTATTATCTATTTGACTCTTCTCCTTTATAAGTTTCTCTCCACAGCAACTTTTTCTCTGTACTTAGTGAAATCTACTTTAAGTTCAATTGCCAAGAAAGTGAGATAAACTGCCAAAAAATAAGGTTAAGTTGTGTTTTCCTTCTCCATTCTGTGTGAAATAATACAACAGAACTAGTAAATACAGCAGTCATATTACTTCGGTGTTGATGCAGTGGACTTGGAAGTCACCTCAGACTGTTCTGCCCATCTCTAAGTGATGAGGTGACAACATTACCAAAGCAGCAGGGAGAACAGGAGATTCTGTAGAGCTGTTTGAGTGCTGGGTGTCTTTTAGAGCTGGTGGCTGTTTGGCTGAAGGAGCTCATGGAAATAAGGTACAGCTGCACAACTGGTACCCACCAGCAGTCCTTTGGATCAGAGGACTGGCTAATCACAAGTGAGGTGCCTGTGGCTAGTAAAAAGCAGAGGCTGTCCATGGCTGCTAGAAACATCACTGTAAATGTAACCTTTTCCTATTGACTGTTCCAGGGTTTAGGGGTGTGAATGTGTCTGCCTTCTGATGGTTCCTGTTGGCCAGCTCCCAGCTGCTTTCTGAAGATACTTATTTTTGTAACTTGCATTTATCAGGGTGGGTTAGCCAAGCCCACTGACTTCAGTGCTTTGGCATAGGCTGTCAGAAATTATTTTAGCAATGCTCTGCCCTGGACAAAGTGCATTTACTTTTCAACCTCTGCTCTCACTTCCAAGCAGTGAGCTACTGAGGGTTTAATTTACAGTCAAACATTCAGTGGAGTTCCTATCTGCAGCTCTTTGTTGTACATTGAGTTTTTTGTTTGTTGAAATCAAAGAGAAGGGGAAAGGACCATCTCCACCTAATGGCTTCTGGCTACCAGTAAATGGTGGCAATTCCACAAGGAGGTATTAAGAACAGTAGGATGTTTTCAGAGAGGTAATAAAGCTGCTGGGATTGTCACAAGGAGTGCCAACATCATTTGAGAGAGAGAAACTTGTGGCATTTCCATCTCAGGCATCATCTCCACGAAGGTTTGACTGCATGAGCCAAATTCTCTGCTCAGCAGTTCTATCATTTTCCAGCATTAAAGGGCTGGGCCCATCCTCTGCAAACTGTTCAGGGGAATATCATGGCTTATTTTTTGCTCCCAGTGGAAGTGAAAACCCAGCCCTCTACTGGGGTAAGCTGATTGACCTTTGACAGCACTTTCAGGGCTGTGAAGAAGGTTTTAATGGAAGATATTCACCCTAATGTTGTTCAAAGTATGGAAGAATTTGATCTCATCATTTCAGAGACCAACTCTCTGCCACTTTCTCCAGCAAAAAGTTCACTAATTTTCCCTGTCATGATTTGGGCAAACCTTTAGGTTCAGGTGTACCTTGAAAGTAGATGTGACTACTCACTCCAGAAAGGTTTATTGCTCATGTGAATTAGTTTGCTCATTCTCCTAATAATTCCTTGGCTCCTTTGCAGATGAATGTCACTGCAACCTCTGTGCTGCCATGCTAAAACCTGATCTCGTCACTCACTTCAAAGATGCAATTCACTGCCAAATACCTCACCTTCATCCATCTCAATCTAAACTCAGCAAAATGACCTCTCAGAAAGTACTCTACAGAGGCACTCTTTAATCAACATCCGTTTAGAGCTTTCCCAGTTAACTTCACATAGGCAGATTGTTTTCCATAATTAGACACAGATACAACCAGCTGACATATAGAATACATATTCATTTCTCCCTCTGACTTCTTGAAGCATCTGAGTAATGCAGAAGGAACACCTAGTGCATTTAATACTAGTCTCAAGAGCTGCAGACTTGTCTAAGAGAGTCACTGAAGCACTTCAGGTAAAACTCTCATCTCTTGTTCAAATGAGAGGCTCAGGACAGTGTGATGCTCTTGATGCACTAAGAGGCTGTATTTAGATAAGGAATGGAGAGGAACTTGGAGCTCGTGTCTCCTTTTTTTCCTTCGCTGGATGGGCTCTGAGGGGCAGAAATGTTCTTTAGGGACAAGAGCATGATGACATTAATGGAGCTATCACTGTAAAGAGTTTATGGTTTTGCCATTACAGCCCCGAACAGCTACTCGGGGCTCATTGATGCTCACTGCTGCGGCCTTTGCTTGATCTGTATTGTCTCAGGCCGTTCAGACAAACGCTTAAACATATGCTTAAAGTTATTCATATGTAAAATACCCCTTAAGCTCTCTCTGCTAAACATGACCTTGATCTCTTGGTGCTGCAGTTCCCCAGTGAAAAATAGAAATACGATAACAGCTTTATCAGTCTGCAAACTGCCAGCAGCCCCATGCTACTATTTCTCATGTAACATAACAAAACATATCTATAAACGTGATAGTATTTACTGGCTCGATTCTGCCCTTTCCCTTCAGTGAAATTAAATAACAGCTGACTCCAGAGGCAGGCTGATTGATTTCAGTGAAACTAATGCTACTATTCAACAAGAGTAAAGGCAGAAGTAGCAGAGTCAGGCACCAAGCAGGTTCTGTTATTCCCCTGTTGCTGCCAAGAGCTCTGGTTATTTTGAGAAAGCCTGTTCATTTTTTCTCTTTCACTCTCTCCTCCTGCTCTTTTTTTTTTTTTTTTTCCTTTTTCCCAGCTTCGTAGAATAGTCTCAAAAGCTCTCAATTGACTGCCAGCTTCAAAAATCTCCTATTTCTGGATTTTTCAGGGAGCATTTAAAGCCATTGTCTCTCCAAACCATCTGCTGTTATTGAGGGGGGCAAAAAACCAACCAACCAACACCTCCAAAACAACTTAAAAGCTGACAGCTGACTTGAAGTCTTTAGTAATTGCAGCCCCAGTTGAAATTACTGAGAACTAATAGGCTGAAATGTTTTGGAAAGTCAGGGCATGGAAAGGTTCATTTGTATTCTGCTGCCTCCAGCCTGGTGATTTTTTACCATTTTTCCAGGTGTTATTGTTGAAGGTATCAAAGTTTGCAGGCAATTAAAACTCCACAGCTGGTTCACAAATTGTTTGCAAACATTTCCAGCAGAAGCAAAGGCTTCAGTCCCATTCCATTGGAGGCTGAATGCTTTAGGTTCCATTACAAATCCTTCTGGTGGGCATCAGATATCAAACAGACAAACCAAAAAAAAAAAAATTAAGCTGAAGCCAGGGTATTTTTCTTTCCCTGTGGGGAAAAGGACATGCATTATGCAATGAATCTTTTGTAATGGTTTGGTGGCTTTGACAAAATCCATTTGAATTCATTGTCCTTTTACTTTACATAATATCCATAAAATGGCAAAACAGAGGATCTTGCTGCTGATCAGAACAATTAGTACAAAGCTCTTGAGTAGAGTAACGGTGCAGAAAACCCCAATCTTTTGGGACAGAGCTTTATGTAGGAGCTGTATTCTGCATGAAGGGGCAGGACTTGTCCTGCAGTCCCCCAAAGCAGTTTTCATTTGTTGTTTTTCATATCAAGAAATACAACCAAAACAACCAAATGAAGTGGCTTAGTTCCCCTTACATTGTAATTCCCAGCACATTGCAAGACACCAGGATAAATGCTACAAGACAGGTAAAGCTTAATTCTTCCTTGAGCCCAGGGCATGCTGGAAATGCAAATAAAGTGGGATTCTATGAAATTGAAGCAATTAAATAACCTTTTTTAACATTAGGCTTGGAAATGGATTCCATTTGGGCGACCCTGCCTGGTGGTTTCAGAGAGGAGTTCCAGTCTGGTGCAGGGGTGCACCCACATGGGTGAAGTTAGCAGGAGGCTTAAAGACCTTCCAGAGCAGAGAGAAAAGTAATAAACCTATAGTTCATAAGGCCTGGGTTTACTCTGTAATGCACAAGACTTCCATAGGGAAATCCCTGTGGTGCAGAGGACACATTTCAGGAGAAGTGCTAAGATGATAGACAAGTTCCCACTCATTTTTACTGGGACTCTGACTCCCATTTGTCTTTGATTATCAGTGCCTGGTTTCCAGTGAGCACAACCACCCTGCTCTGGTACGAACCCTTCCACGTTCATCTGTGTGCTGTGGTCTTCTCCTGTTGTGTAACCCTCAGAGCAGGCTTTGAGGAGCTGTGCCTAGGGCCTCTGGCAGCAGTGACAGGAGGGAACAAGGTGCTTTAGCTGTCTTGATTCAGGGAACTGCTGGATGCTTGGTGGGAGGTGCAAAGCCGTTGTGGGAGGCTCTGTGAGTGGAGCAGGGTGCTGTGGCTGGTCACTGCACTGGACAGCAGTCCTTAACACAGAGCCTCTGCTCTGTCTTCCCATCTCTACCCTCGCATTTGTCTCTACACACATCAATCAGATCACTCTACTGCTCTGTCCATGGGTTGAACACGGGGACTGATTTCCTGCCAGCTTTTGCATAAGCTGAAGCCGAGGTGTTTGATGCATGCAAGCTGGCAGAGCTGTGGCACTCTGCAGAGAGCAGGTCTCAGTCTCTGCAGGCTGCTTGCCTCTCTTCATCCCTGATCCTTCATTTCCTCTGATGTCATCACTCCAGTTTAAACAGAGGGGCCAGGCTAACCAGGCAGAAATTTCTGCTTGGCTTTAAGCTCCGGCAAGCCCAGGCTTGTTCAGACATGTCCATGAAGCAGGAGTTTCTCCAGCAAACGCAGCGTGTCCCTGCCCCCTCCCCAGCATGAAGCTGCTTGGCCCCAGATCATTCTTCTGAAACCTCAGTATTTACACAGGCTCAGTGGCTGAGTTACTCAGAGTCCAGCTGCTGGTACTTCAGCTTGCTGAAGGAAAAGGTGGAAAGCAAAACCTGCAGGAGAACGCTTCCGCTTGTCACGCAGGGCATTTACCTTCCCCAGCCTGTTTGCAGCCAAAGAGGGTCTCCCAAAATCACATCCACATGGGATAACATCCTGAAGAGAGAAAGAGAGGTGCCTGCAAAGGTGGGGCTGCTGCCCATGTGTGAGCAGCCACCTCTCCCCATGGAACATCTTGGCACACAACTGCTTTGTAAAACTGATAGAAGGTTCCCCCCGCCCCGAGATCACACTTTCTGTTCAGAGAAGGATGCTGCAGTCAGCACACAGGTCCCAGTGTTCTCTAGGAGCAGGAAAGAAGTTCTTAGGCTACAAGAGGACCTGAACAATGCAGTTCTTCAGTACGAAAGAACAGTGTGAAATTAGCAAATACTTCTTGTTGATGTTTGTCCTGAAAATATCAACAGCTCTGTTTTAAGTCTGTAACTTCTTTTTTCTTTTAAAGAAGATTCTCACCAACTTTCGCTGAACTTTTGACCTTGAATTTCTCAGTTTTTGGTCTTTCAGCTTGGGATGGAGAAGAGTAGTCCTATTCCTCAGAGATATAATTCTTAGAAGTTGTGATTTCTTGAAAATGTGAAGTTTTGACCAACAATCTCGAGGGCTTTTGTCCACAAGAAGAACACCTTTAAATAATAATGCTAATCTTCCAGAGGGGGGGAAAATAAAAACCCAACCAAAAACCCACCCAAATCCTATTTTCAAGTAATAGAGTGGAAAAACCCCATAGTGTTTTAATTAAATTAAATCATAATGAAATGCAGAGGACTTAAATAGATTGGCTGTCTAGCAGAGCTGCTAATCTGTCTCATGTTCAGTGAGTTCTGGTTCACCCAGCATAATCATAATTTGGGCTGTGTATGTTGCTCCAGACTTACTAGATCCCCAAATATTTTTCAGAGTTAATCAAATGCAGCCTGAAATTCAAAGAAAAAAGAGAACAGTTAAGCTGTCCATGCAAGAAGTGAATGTATTGCTTTCAGGTACAGCTTGGAAACAGATAAAAGGCTTCAGATCTATAAGGAATCCTCTCAGAGTGCCTGTGACCATATGCAATAGCTCCTGGAAGCACACAAAGGATTGAGGTGATTCCAGGTGCTCTGCACTTTGGTTTCTGTGTCTGGGGTCTATGAGTTAATAAGGAGGAGGCAGAAGATCATCCACCTGTGGGCAGACAGTTCAGTAGTTAGGTTTCTTTCATGCTTGTAGGGTACAGCTTGTCTAAAGGAACTGCCAGTACTGCCTTGGAAATTAGCAGCAGCTGATCATAGAGTCATAGAATGGTTTAGGGGGGAAGAAACCAAGAATCTCATCCAATTCCAACCTCTTGCCATATTGCCATAGGCAGGGACACCTTTCNTAGGCAGGGACACCTTTCACTAGAACAGGTCACTCGAGGCCTCATCCAGCCTGGCCTTGAACAGAATGTGATCGTTGATCACATTTGGTGATTCTGTGCTCCACAACCTCCTTGGGCAACCTGTGCCAGTGTCTCCCCACCCTCACTGCAAACAACTTCCTCCTAACATCCACTTTCAATCTCCCCTCTGCCAGTTTAAACCCATTTCTCCTCACCCTGTCATTACAAGATCTTGTCAATAGTCTCTCCCCAGCCCTCCTGTATCCCCCTTCAGACACTGGAAGGCTACTCCAGGGTCTCCTGAAAGCCTTCTCTTCTCCAGGCTGATAATATAATAAGGCTGATATAATCCAATAAGACAATTCCTTACCCAGGAATTCAAGGGTGGATGAAGCCTTGAGCAACCTGGGCTAGTAGAAGGTGTCCCTGCCCAAGGCAGAGGGGTTGGGACTAGATGATCTTTAAGATCTCTTCCAACCTAAACCGTTCTATGACTCTCCATTGCCTTCACTCCAACAACAATGATTTATACTGGTTAAGAGTTTAGGCTGAGACCTTTACATGGAACTCAGCACCTAGTTTCCTTTGAAAAGCTGGGATTTTTTTCCCAGGTGCTTTGCAGAACTTTTGTGATTCCTCAAATTCCACCTCCACCCCAGTTTTCTTTGACCCAACCTTATCCTTCTGTCCTATCTTGATGCCTTCAACCAGTTTCTGAACCATTTGCTCAATTCCCTGATCAAAATATATTTCAGTCTGAGTTTGAGACGACATTTTTTAGTCTGTATTAGAAAGACTTGGCCACTTTGGAGTTCCCAGTCCACTTTGGAGTTATCTTTCTTAACTAGTTTTATAATAATTATTTCATAGTCAGAGTTATAATAATTGTGTCATAATTTGTCATTATTATTTGCACATAAACCTGATTGAAGCAGAAAATTGGGCAGAAGGAAACTTTCTCTTTCCTTCCAGACACAGCATTCAGAAGTCCTCCAGTCACATTTCAGCCATTTCTAATTAAGAGCTCATCAGATCTTGCAAAAGCTGCAATATAGAAAGTCCTTAACTTTGAGTTATTTTTCACTCAAAGTACACTGGCTGCTTTTGTCATCATCTTCCTTTTCTTTCTATGACATCCATGGGAAAAATGGGATTGGAGATGGGTTTTTTTTTGCAGTTAGATGAGAAATTATATGTTGAGCACATTAACAAATAAATTTGCTTTTCAAAATGGTTTTGGTCTCCAGCTTGTGCAAAGATTCCAGCTTGCAGACATGGTCTTGTGTATAGCGGTTACAGGACAAACCTTCTTCATGGAAAGCAGAACCCTTTGCTTTGTATTTATATTATTTAGACCTCTGTTAATTTCTAAGGGAATGTTGGGGTTTGGTTTTCTATTTATTTATTTGTTTCAGTGGTTCTGAGTTATTTTTGATGGCAGGAGTTATGCTTAAATTCATCTGCTCACTCTATCTGACTTGCTGGATAATACGGATCCTGCTCTCGCATTACTTTGCCCCCTCATAAATCAGTCCCTGAGTCAAACCCCTTTAAAAGCATAAATGCAAACATAAAAACAACAAATGCTGGGCTAGTTAGTCTATTACTTAAAAAGGAAGAAAAGGAAATAACAAATGATAAAGAGAATGAAGTATTCAATGCCTTTTTTGGTTGCTTCTCCAACAAAAACCAGTTAACTGTGGTTGTATACTAATGCAGTGAGTTTTAGCAAGGATATCATCTGAAATAGCTAAAGACTTTGCTGGCTAAAATATAGATAATTTAGATGTTCTGCAATTCAGCAGGACCTGATGAAATCTACCCTGGAGTACTTTAGGATCTAGCTGCAACAATCCCAGAGCGATTAGAGATTATCATTCAGAGTTCACAGATGACCAAGGTGGAGTCAGAGGCCCAGGGAAGGGTAAACATGAGGTCTATTTTTAAATAAGGGGAAAATGAGAACCAGGGGGATTATGGAACAGTAAAACTAACTTCAATACCCAGAAAGTTTCTAGAATTAGCTGTTACAAGCACTCAGAGAATAAGCATTTAATAAGAAACAGCAAATATGGATTTGTCAAGAGCAGATCACGTCAAGCCAGCACAGTTTCTTTTCAGCATAGATGGTCCAGTAAATAAAACTCAAAAAGTGGATGTGATGTTGGGGTTTTTTGTAAGGCTTTGAGTGCTGTCATCCCTGGTGTCCTGATAGTCAGAGTAGAGACACGTGCCACATCCTGGGAGCACAGCTAGTTGCAAATTGAAGTTCAAATAGCAGATGCAGACATTTCCCTGTCAGGGTGGGAGGACACATCCAATGGTGCCCATCAAGGGCCTGCCCTAGGTTGGGATGTGCCCAGTACTTAGTGACTGTCTGGCATGATGGCGTAAAGTGCACACTAATAAAAGTTCCTGAAGGTCACGTTGGGTGGGATTGTAACATTTTGGAAAGAAGCAGCAGAACTCTGAATGGTTTTTATGTCTGGTGATATGAAATTAACAACTTGAAATGCCATAAAACCAAATCGTAATGCTTAATGGCATAAGTACAGAGTAGAGCTCAAAGCAGAAAATATTTTGCAGGAGAAGCCATATTAAAAATTAAGACAATTAAGGATGTGGAGTCGTGGAAAAGCATAAACTGAATGTGATACATGATGGAACTGCTGCAGGAAAGCAGCTTGTGCAGCAGGGAGTTTTAGTGGGACTTGTGGGTAAAGGACAAGGGGTAAACCTTGCTTCCCCAGCAACCTTCCGACAGCCTTGGCTGAGCTCTGCTTTGGTTGTGCAGTTCAAGAAAAATCTTGACAAATTGGAGAGGGACTAAAGGAGAGTCTTAGGAATGATAAGAGCTTTGGAAAACGCAACCTGTGAGGAAAGATTGAAAGAATTGGATTTGTTTAGTCTAGAGGAGGGAAGAGTGACAGGACGTGATAACATTCCTCCAATATGTAAAACATTGCTAGGAAGAGAATGGTGATGAATTGCTCTTCCTAGCAGCAAAGAGTAGGAGGAAAATAATTGGTGTAATTTTTAACAGAGAGAGTTTAGTTTAGATATTAGAAAAAGCTTTCTAGCTTCAAGGATCTTTGGGTATTAAAATAAGCTGTGTGAAAAGGTTACTGGATCCGCTTCTTAGGAGGTCTTTGAAAACAAGTCAGTCATCTGGTAGGAATGGCCTAGCAGTATTTTGTGCTGCTCTCTGTCTGAGGGAACAGGCTAGACTGCAGCTTTGCCTATCTCCTGCTCTTACACCTTAGTTTGTAATAGTAAGTGCATTTAAAGGTTAGACTGAATACAGTCTTAGCAACTGGAACATAGGTGGAGTCTAGGTCTGTCTGCTATACTTTTTGGAAGGGTGATGCTCCTGTGGCCAAGAGGGCCAACTGGGATCCTGGGGTGCATTAAGAAGAGTGTGTCCAGCAGGTTGAGGGAGGTTCTCCTCCACCTATATATATATGTGTGTGTGTGTGTGTGTATGTGTGTGTGCACATATATAATGTATATATACATATACAACAGGGACAGGGATCTGCTCGAGAGAGTCCAACAGAGGGCTACAAGGATGATGAGAGGGACTGGAGCACTGCCTGGTGAGGAGAGGCTGAGGGACCTGGGGCTGCTTAGTCTGGAGAAGAGAAGCCTGAGAGGGGATTGAATCAATGTTTAGAACTATCTGAGGGCTGGGGGTCGGGGCGGGGGACACACGTATGGACTGATATGGACACACGGGCTCTGCTCACTTGCTCCCTGGGATAGGACAAGGAGCAATGGATGGAAACTGCAGCACAGGAGGCTCCACCTCAACACAAGGGGCAACTTCTTTACTGTGAGGGTCACAGAACACTGGCACAGGCTGCCCAGAGGGATTGTGGATACTCCTTCTCTGGAGCCTTTCAAGGCCTGTCCAGATGCGTTGCTGTGTGACCTGAGCTGGATTGTCTGGTCCTGCTCTGGCAGGGGAGTTGGACTGGATGAGCTCTTTGGGTCCCTTCCAACTCCTAACATCCTCTGATCCTGTGATGCTAGAGATGCATGTGAGTTCTTATATCATGAAAGTTTTTGTCTACCCAATACTTGTGCAAGATGACTATTACATGACTATGTCCTACAGTAACCAAGGAACAAGATGGATTAAGTAGTTTCAGGGTTATTCTCTACTCTGTAAACTAACTAGTAGCTTTAACTAGGCCAGCTGCCCTTTCAGCTAGATCCTTCAGAGTTTGTGCCTGTTTCATCCCTGGTTATTTGGGAATAGTTGTTTCAGATGGTCATAGTCTTCATCAGCAGTTGTGCTGTAGTTCTCATGTGGTTCTCTGTGGTCTTTATTTTTTGTCTTCTTCACTGTGCCGTGATTAGTAATTAATGTGCTTAATGTATTGTTTATGGCTGCCTGTGAGATAACTGGGACCCTTTGGAAGTGGTGTGGTGATAAACAACTTTACATTCCCAAGCTCAAGTAAGAGATGAACACTGCTTCCTGGAGACAGAGTCCTCTCATTTTAAATCACAGATAACTTTTAGATACAGAGGTCGAGGAAGGCTGGAATTTTCAAAGTACCTGGACACTTACAGGTTGCTAAGACTGAGGAACATCTCATTGCTGAAAAAGGGTAATTCAGGATGTAATCCTGTTTTCCTCCTTTCTTCCCAGAGCTGTGACTAGAAGAATATAAAGGTAACTGTGTGCTATTTAGTTTTCACACATGACCCTAGAAATCTAAACCAGATATAAATGTAGTGTAAGCATGGCTGTTGTAGTGGGTTTTGAGTAAATAGAAGAGGCCTCTGGGAAAGATAAATATGTTCAGCATTTGAAATTTCATAGAATCATTTTGGTTGGAAGGGATCTTTATGATCATTAAGTCCAAACATTAACACAACACTGCCAGGTCACCACCAAACCACATCCTCAGCACCACATCTCCATGGCTTTCCAACCCTTTCAGGCATGGGGGTTCCACTACTGCCCAGGGGAGCCTGTTCCAGGGCTTGACAACCCTTTTGGGGAAGAAATTTTTCTTTGTATCCAATCTAAGCCACCCATGGTGCAACCTGAGGCCATTTTCTCTTGTCTTTTCACTTATTCCTTGGGAGAAGAGATCAACACCCAACTGGCTTCAACCTCCTTTCAGGTAGTTGTAGAAAGCCAACCTCCTTTTCACCAGACTGAACAACCCCAATTCCCTCAGCTACTCCTCACAGGACTCTGGACCCTTCACCAGCTTTGTTACCCTTCTCTGGACCTGCTTCAGCACCTCAATGTCCATCTTGGAGTGAGGGGCCCAAAGCTGAATCCGGTATTTCAGTTGCAGCCTCACTGATAGTTTTGCTAAGAGGTCACCCTGATGATGAGCTGAGAGAAGCAGCAGAGATTGGCAGTTTTTCTGCCTTCCCAGCACGCTGCCTTCCCTTACACGATGTTGCTTTGTGTGTCTGAGCAGCAGGAAGCAATTGTCCAAGTAACAAGAGCTGAGCCCTCGCCACTGATGTGTGTTTAGCACTGGGATTGCCGTTTTTCATGCCTTGGGAGCAGAGGAGCAGAGTTAGGTAGCCTGATGGCAGGTTTGAGGGAGGTTGCACAGTGTAGCTGGCTGCCCCAGCAGATGACCTTCACTAGGGCTGGATCAGCAGAGTCCAGATGGGATATTTTCCAGCTGCACCGACTGGTTCCCAAATTCCAGTTTTAAGCCTGGGACCAAACCAAGTGCTGTCCAGAAGGTTTCTTGTTTAGGGTGCGTGTGTGCTCGTGTGTTGTTTTGCTGCACAGCTGCATCATCCCAGAATGACCTACCCTAACCAGGGACAGAGGCTGGATGGGCCACGGAGACCTCTGTGTCTCAGAATTGGGCCATGCAAGCAGCAAGTCCCTGTAACATCCCACCTTAAAAAGACAAAGCTGTGTTGCTTTCCTGCACTGAATTTACTTATTTTACAATAAGGTAACAGGCAAGATTTTCCCCCTCCTCACACACACCTTTTTTTTTGGTTGTTCTTCCCCTCCTTGCTGATCCCTTCTCCTCACCCCTCCACACACCACTTCTTCTGTGCTACAGATTATAAGTGGGGGGAGACTTTTTGAACCAGGGGCCTCCTGCTTAATGCACCAAGGATTCAGTCAGGCCAAAAATGCCTGTAGCATATGGGGAAGGAAAGGGCCAGCAGTGAGCAAGCTTGGACAGATGTGCTATAGAGGGAGTGTGGTGTTAGTTGGGGTGGAGAAAGCTCTCCACCCCCCTAGCCATTTCAGGGGGTGGCCAATCAGGAGGAATGGACCCTTTTTAGGACCCCAACAGTGAGGGAGAGCCCCTGAGGCATTTTTGGCCGGGAGGTTGCGCGCACACACACACGGAACAGTTCAGCAGCAGTCCAATCCCCTGTGACATGGAGCTTTTTCTTAATTCAGAGCATATTTCAGGCTTCAATTTAAGGGAGGAGGGGGGAAACACCACCAAAACCCAACCCATAAACCATAAAGAATCTATTGAAACAATTGTAAGGGGAAAAAATAGAATGTGGCTGCAGCCGAAGTTGTTAGGGAGGAGATGTAGGGGAGAGATGAAAACCAAAAGGAGCAATTACTCTTTTCCTCACTGGCATCAGATCAGCATGGCAAAACACAGACCTGTGCAGGCACCTTGCAGAAAGCCAGGGAGGTGTCTGCCCCAGAAGCAGTACTGCCCTCAGGTGAGCTTCTGCTTCAAATGGGCTTGGAGGCAGAGATGGCTCTGCTGGTTCACTCCTCCATGCTTTGCAGTGGTTCTGGTGTTTCTCAGGCTTGGTTTTCAAACAGAAGCTTAAAGCTGCCTGATCAGGAATTCATCTTCTTGTTTATTTGTTCTTACTCGGCCCCTTCATTTGGGAGCCTCTGAGCACATCAAGCAAGAGGCTCACAAGCTTTTTAGTGAAAGGAGGCTACCCAGTGAGACTCCACTTCACAGATGCAGAAACAGCCTCTTCATATGATCAGGTGGTTTGTAAAGGGTGCCCTGGCAGGCCTGGGAACAGCACCTCCATAACCCCAACCCTGCTGCAGTGTGATCTGGCAGACAACCATTTTCTTGTTTTGTTTGCAATTAGGAATGAAGTGTCTGGAGGTTGGCATCCTCCATGAAGAGCAATTGAGTTGTTCCCTGCCCCCAAGTACCTTCCAGTCTTTGCTCTTGGGGACAATTTTCCTCTAAAGGCAATTGAGATGCACATGACTCTTAGTGCAGCTTGTTCATTACTGCCAAGGACCTGCAGTGCAGGATGAGTCTCCTCAGTTAACATCTGTTTTTTGACCAAATTGCCTCAGTTTCTGTACGGGCCCACAGCTGATATAAAATGCTGAGAAATTATGACTACTTTTGTTTGGGTGTTTTGATTGTTGGGATTTTTTAATTTTTTTTTTTGACCTTACAGTTCATTTTGGCACACTGAGCTGCATTTACTTACAGTTGTACCCGACGTTAAAGAGAATTACTCCCAACTTACCCCAGTGCGGGAGGAGAACAAAAAAGGGAGGTGTGTGTGTGTCTCATGAGGGGATCTTTGGCATCAGACCAACAGGAGCAATCGGCTTTTGGAGGGGAAAGATGCATGTGCACATTAGAAGGCAACATCTGGTCCTAGGGCCATATGTTCAAATGCTGGCCTCGAGTCTGCTGCCACAGAAGAGAAATGCTCCTTCGGCGCTGTCGTTCTGCGGGTGGCATTGGGTGTCTGTGCAAAGGGCTTGGGGATGAGTGAAATGTGTGCTTGGGAGGTTTAGGCACACTGGCCCAGATTTATAGTTGTTTTGCTCTGTCACATAAGAAGAGAGACTTGATGATCATAAACATCTTTTTTTCCAAATGATTCTATGCGTCTGAAGCAGGCAAACAAAGTCCAATTTTGGAAGCGAACTGGGCACCTGAGATATTTCTGACACCCCATTTTCAAATGCTTCTTGTGCACTTAAAAGCTTAAGGACTGTGTAAAGGATCCTTTGCCTGCCGTCTGGGCTCTAATTCCAGTTCCAACCAGTGAGAAATCGATAGGAGTTAGATGCCTGGGAACTACTCATCTGTTGAGGACTAGAAACAGCAGGTGGAGTACTGCTGGTGTGCCTTTGACGGTGAAGAAGTAGTTTGTCACCCAACATTAATTGTCCCATCAGCCCTGCAGCTTTGTTCCAAGAAGCTCCTGCCATAGTTACTTCTGACAGCATTTTGCTGCTGTGCTCTTCCAAGTCTCTGGTGCTCACCAGGATTGTCCAAGGCAGATAGGAAAACGTTGATCTAAATGCAGTAGCAAGAGTTTCCTTGGCCTGCATGGCAGCCTTTGGGGAACCAAACAGCGCTGGTTTCATCTGCAGTTAGAATTTGGATCTGATGGCCCTGGTTTAGGAATCTAGATTTGGCTTTGCATCACCTCAGGCAATAAAATGCCTGTCTGCCTTGAAGTCTAATTACTGGGATTAAAAGGAGACACTGTGGCTTGCTGCCTTTTCCAGGGGATGCAGGACACACAAACTCAAAAAGAGATTTTCTGTCAGTCTCTCCAGTGACACTGGAAAGCTTGAATGCAGGATAGAAAGAAACCAAAGTGCAAGGACAGGGGACCTCTTTTCCTTGTCCTTTACTTGATGTTATAGAATGAGTTGTTAATTTTTGTGCTCTGCATTTCCTTGCACCTTTGGGCATATTATGCTTCTTTATATAACTCCCTTTGGACTCTGTCTGGATTACCTGCCAGACCTCCTCAGTTTAGCTTTAACTCTATGTTGTGTTTGTAGCATTGTGCTGAACTCCAGCTCTCGTTTTGCTTCAGTCCTGTCTTCTGCTCATTCACAGAAGTCCTGATTGTAGGGCAAGCAGGGCTGCAAGCTGAATCCTTCTGGGCAGGGAAGTGGTGGAGTCCCCATCCTTGGAGATGTTTAAAAATTGTGCAGGCATGGCACTTTGGGACGTGGTTTAGTGGTCATGGTGGTGTCAGGTCAGCAGCTGGATTTGATGATCTTAGAGGTCCCAGGTGAAACAATTCTGTGATTCTGTGCTGCTGGGTAGGAGGGTCGAATATGTGCTGCAGATTAGAAGACTCCCATCATAGAATGGTAAGCTTGGAAGGGACTTCAAGGATCATCTAGTTCCAACCCTCTGCCGTAGGCAGGGACACCTCCCACTAGTACAGGTAACATCTTTCAGTCCTGTCACCTTGTGCCAGTGGGGTGTTACTGTGCAGTGCCATCATCCTTACCTGAGGAGCTCAGTGTGACCAAGCTGCAGTAGGGACCAATTTGTAAGGAAATGATGCTTCCTCTCCTTGCCAGTCCCCATCTTTTGCTCCAGCCCCAGCTTGCCTTCAGTGGGGTTAAAGCTGAGTGCATTGCTGCTGCCTTGGCTCTCACAGGCTTGTGGTCACAGTGCTCTCTACAAAAGTACCTCTATTTTCTTGGTCAAATATCTGTGTGGCTAACTCCATACTTCCTTGCTGAATTCCTCTTGGAGTTTTGTTTTTATTTGTGTCTGCTCCTTGTGTGATATAAAGATTTGCTTGGTCTTGCCTCGTACTTGCTGGTCTTTACTCCTACTTGCTGTATTTTTTTCCTCAACAGTGGTAAAAACCTGAGTCAGGAAAGGGAAAGGTTTGGGGAAGGGGTTGAAGAATGCTGCCTCTTCCCTGTGCTCTTCATTTTCCTCCACTGTCAGGGAAGGGGATGGTGAGTTTACTAAAGAGGCCTAAAGGAGTTTAGCGAATGCAGAAGGAGTTAAAAAGCCAACACCGTAGCAGGTCAAGGGATGAATTTGGGATCCCCTGGGTATCCAGATATCTGGGTATGTTGGTGAAATCAAAGAACTGTAAGTTCAAGTGAGTGTTTACAGACTCCCAAATTCAGTTAATTTATGACATGTTTAATATGTTTTTACAAATGTTTGCTGTACTCGAGTAGTGACGATGCTTTATTTGGTCAGTAAAATTCCATCCTGCCTGCAGTACGCACAGACCTGAATGTCACAAGGATGTTCTGTGTCTAAGGAAAAATATTCACTCTCATTTTAAACAGGGATTCCAAATTTTTCTGCTGCTTTTTTTTTTTTTTTTTTTTTTAATAAAAAC
>VWYK01055666.1:0-14453 GCA_013399775.1 Semnornis frantzii | reverse complement strand
GCTGGAACAGTCCTCACTGTCAAAACAGATGGANCCCTGGGCTGGAACAGTCCTCACTGTCAAAACAGATGGAGAGATGAGGTGATAGAAAGCAGCCTTGAGGAAAAGGACCTGGGTGTACTGATGGGTGAGAAGCTGGACATGAGCAGTGTGAGCTTGCAGCCCAAAAGTCCAATCACATCCTCAGCTACACCAAAAGCAGCATTGCCAGCAGATCCAGAGAGGTAATTCTTCCACTTCGCACTGATGAGACCTCACCTGGAGTACTGCATCCAGGTCTGGAGCCTTCAAAATGGGAAGGATATGGACCTGATGGATAGGGTCCAGAGAAGGGCCACAAAAATGATCAGGGGGTTGGAGCACCTCTGCTGCTAAGACAGGCTGAGGAAACTGGGGTTGTTTAGTCTGGAGAGGACTCTGGGGAGACCTAATAACGAGCTTTCAGTACCTGAAGGGGGCCAAGTCAAGGTGAGGCTCGACAGGGCTCTGGGCAACCTGATCTAGCTGAGGCTGCCCCTGCTTAGTGCAGAGCAAGTTGAACTAAATGACCTTTGTAGGTTACTTTCCAACCCAGACCATTGTATGATTCACTCTGAAGTAGTCCAGCATGAACCTGCAGGCGTGACTAAGGAGGTGGAGGGAGTGCTTGTGTGGGACTCCAGAAGGGGATGTGTTGTGGTTAGTGAGTACTATGTGTCTGTAATTAGCCATTGACATGTGTGCTTGTCGCTGTGCTAGTACTGCTTTGTTAGAACAGAAGGACTAAATAAGCTATGAATATTAAGTGTCAGTAATTGTACAAAACTAAAGGCTGCTGTGTTGGCAGTAATTAGCTGCTCGGTTTTCATTATGGTTGGGACGATGTTGATGCTGTGAGGGAGGGCTGTCCTTGATGGATGAAGTGAGAGATGGTGGTAGGACCAGAACTCTCAAAGCCCGGGTTATTTCACAGGAGGAGGAAGAGGGGCGATGGTAGCTACTTTTGTGCAGTATGCTGTTCATTTGCACAGCTCCACAGGGCAGCTCTTACTGATTCTAGTAGGTTTGTGGTGAGTGATTAGATTGCCGCTGATGGCAGATTTTCTAAATTCTTCATTAAGGCCTTTCCATTGCTGGCAATGACAGTTTCATCATCTCAAAAACTTCGGGGGAGGCAGGTTTTCTGCTAATGACCTGTCTCCTTCCAGCAAATAGTGAACTGAACTGAGCTTCATTTCTTGAGTGAAGCTGGAATTAACGAGGTTGTTTCCATGGAAATCTCTTAGGCCTGGAAGTTGCCGTACCTTAAGGGCTATAGAGTTTGCAAGGTGAATGAAGGTCTTTTTCTAAGGTACCCCTTAGATTAGAATGTGGCTCCCACTGCACAGGCAGCTGTCTTTGTAGTGCACTTTCTGGCTAGGATGAGTGTTTTCCTTCCCCTCCCCTGCTACATTAATCTTCCTTTCCTCTCTGCCCACAGCATCTGCCATTACAGTCGCCTCTTCTGGGAGTGGGGGGAAGGTGTCAAAGTGCACGACTCTCAGAAAAGGCAAGATCCAGAGAAGCTATCGAAGGAGGATGTCCTGTCTTTCATCCAAGCACATAATCCTAACCCTGCTCTCTTGAGAGGTGCAGGGGGAACTGAGCCCACCTTGGACTCATCAAGGACTGAGACTCCACAACTTCAATCCTAGTCTTCTTCAGGGCTGACTTCCTAGAGGTGACTGAAGCAGGTGGCAATACACAGAAGGCACAGGACAAGGCTCTACCCTGGCAATGTATGTAAGAGTATGGCCCAGACAGCATGTGCTGCCAGAGTACCCTTGGTGACTCCTCCAGCCAAGGCCTAACACCCTTTTGTCTTGACCTGCAGGAGAAAGTCACGGGCCACATGACATCCATTGAGAACTCAGAACATTAATCAATCTGGGGGTTTATATATCTTTACATGGCGGATACAGCACAGGGAAACAAGAGTCAGCTTATTATAATAATTGGAATAAACCCAAAACTTTCCCACAATCTGAAAGACAGCTCACCTTCCTCCTCAAGGCCAGGTGTCAGAACAGATGGTAGGGGTTAGATCACCATCAAAGGCTTTTCTATTATTACTTACAAACTGTCCTTGTTCTCTTTATCAGTGTTTTCTCACAGTGCTGTCTCTGGGCAGTGAAACTTCATCTGTTTCAATCCCCACATGTCCCCCTTCTTTATTAATAAAAAGTATTTGTTTAATTGTTCTATTTACTACTGTTTGAATGCAACCATAGCACACAGTGGTGGAGTACAGTCCAGACTTCGAGGCAGCAATGTAATGCTTAGTGGACATCTCCACTAATGATTGATTACTGTGCTGTGTCACAGCTCCGGGTTACTTACATGCATCCTGTCACACAGGGCCTGTACGTGCCAGGAGGTGGGCAAAGCATGCCATTAATGATGTAATGCTAAAAACCACCACTGTGCTTGGAATATAACAGAAAAGTAGCTGTCTTATGCCTGTTGACAGTCATATTATATCCTCCCTTCTCTTTATCACTTACACAATAACTTTCTTCATGGCTTACATAGCGGCTTTCCCCCCACCCTCCAAGGTTCCAGTGGCACACAGTCCAGTTCTGTGGGTAGGGATTCATTTTGCTACTTGCTTTCTCTAATCTCTTCCCTTTAACCTTCAGTTATTACATTGAAAGCTTTGTCCAGCAGTCACATTCACAGATAAAAGGTGGTCACAATACAACAGAGCTGTTGTCTATTGATTACAACTACAGATCATAATCCATGGTTACATCTATGGAATTAATTCATCAAAAGGCATGGCAAGCAACAGTAGATAATAAGCAGTACAGAAAAGGATCACAGTAAGTAATGATAAACCCCAACAACTTCTGCAGCTGTGGCCAGTATAAAGTAGCATGTCTAACAGAATCTTTATTAATAATAAACCAAAGCAGTTTCCTTAGTTGATTTGCTTAGCCAGCAAGCTAGCTTTTTCAGTGTCGATAACAAAGGGTAAAGCAGTTATGCAATAACAGAAGAATTGTACAAAACTATTGTACCATATATATATAAAATGGTGTCTTGAGGGACACGTTCAACCTGTGCACAATGCAGTGGGCAGGAGTCACAGTATTGACCAACAGCCAGTTCACAAAGCTGCTGCATACTGACCTTTACCCAAATTTGGAACCGAGGTTTCTAGACTCAGGTGAGACGTGCACGCTCGGTGGAAGGAGGCGTGGAAAATGTTATTCCTGCTGTGCATGCTGATCCTGACTCCCGTGGGCCACGACAGCTGACTGCAGGAAGCACAAAGGTCGTATGTATTTCTTTTGATAATTGTTAAAGTGGAGTATTTAGATGAACTTATTGCTGTTCTTTACTTATGTTTAGTCTTGTTGTCTGTTCTTGCGGGTGTCTTAGGATTTGCTCTTTTTGTCTCGGTTTATGTCCTGACTTATGTCTAATATGTAACCTGTGTTCAATGTGCAACCAATCGTCCTCTTCCGATCCTTCCTCTTCTTCACCCAGTCCTGCCCCCCCAACCTGAAGTGTAGATTAGGTTGACAAGTGGTTAACTGTTTAACAAACGTTGTTATAAGGTTGTTAATGTAGAGATTGTACAGATTGTTCTGTGATGTTAGGTAGAGCTAGCTGAATTTGAGTTTGTTGTTAACATCGTTAGGAGTTAGCCAGAGTCACTCCTATCCACACTCCCTTTGCACTTCTTTCCCTTATGCCACCCTTGTCCCATGTGCCACCATGGATCCTATCCCTGGGGCAGCCACAGTGAGGCATGAGGTGAATACAAGGGACTGTGTTTTCCTGCTTTGACATTGCTGGAACACAGAAACACCAATGGGCATCACCATTATGGCAACATCATCACGGACTCTAATACTAGAAACCTTCTTTTGAGAAGCTTGACCTGACACAACACAGGAAGAGAAACGACCACCCTCAGACAGAACACACCCCACTGTCCCAGAAGACAAACGAGGACTCAAGGATGTTCTGGGTCTGTGGTGACACCCCTTTTCTTCTCTCTTTCCTGCTCCCATTAAAGTGCCTTGGCTAAATAGTAATTTCTATATTTGAAGCTTTTTCCACTCAGGGGTGGTTTGTCCCAGCTGGTTGGTCATATCTTGATTGCAGTGTAGGTTGTTTATAGCATCTGGTAGGGTGTGCTCCACTTCTCATCCAAGGTTACCTGTAAAATTCTTAACAGAACTTAGTTCCCAGGGCTAGAGGGGTGAACAAGATGGTCCTTTAGCTCTGGTTCCTAGGACAATTTTATTAATTTTCTCCAATTGTTTTTTTGAAAGGCAACATAATTTTGTAGACAAAATTTCCCCAATTGATAACCCATACAATATTTCAAAATGAACTTCATTGCTTTTTGTTCTCATACTCCAAGTAATGCAATTTTAGCTATTTACTGTTTGTCATATGATACAATTTTTTTACTTGCCCACTGGCTTATGATTTATATGCAACTGCCAGTCAGTTTTCAAAATTGCCTACATGTTGCATTACTTAGACTGAGGTATTCATTCCTATGCTTGAGTGTACTCTAGCCCTCTGAAAAGGGTGTGAGTGCTGAAAGATACCTATATTCCCCTTCCCTTGACAAACCACCAAGTTATTAATTACTTTAAATGCTTTTTCTTATGCTGTTTCTACTATTTCAGGCTAAAGCTTATCCCTTTGATGCTTTCTGCTGTCTGTGGCCCCAACATCAACCAATCTGTTACATCAGTGTTACCCCTTGGTGTGCTTGACAAAGCATAGCAGCAGCCTTGACCCTGTTGGACAGCTTCCAATAGATGTAATAGTCCTTTAAAGCTTGTTGGGTTAGGTGAAATGATTCCATGCATCCTCTGCATTCCAATTTCCATGGTTTTCCAGGCAGTCATACCACAAAGGAAGGAAACTGGATTTCTAATGTTAGTGTTTGAATTGTGTGATAGTCAGTGACTGCCCTCCAGTTCGAGAACAGCTGATTTAAGTGAGCTGCTGCACGTTTGTGTGGTAAAGCAGGCAGAGAAAATTCAGTTCATATCACCAACTTGTCAATTCCAGAAAAGCTCTCAGGTTCTGTTATCATTACTATCTGCGAGAGAGTTCTGCAGTTGGTTTCTTCTGGTGTTTCCGATTCCAGGTGGATTGCCTGCTGCTGCCAAGAGACCGACTCCAGATCCATTTTAGTTTCAGAAAGTTTACTTGTGCTTCAGTTTCCCAGCCTTAAGTTCTAATTGCAAGTTCCAAAACTGCAGGGCTGTCTTAAACCCTTAAAGTAACTTTTCCAGTAAACTGATTTTTCCTGCCCTTTGTAAGGCTTTACCCTTAAAGTAACTTTTCCAGTAAACTGATTTTTCCTGCCTTTTGTAAGGCTTTTGCATTCAAATGTGAATTCTCATGAGGCAAGACAGAAAAACTTATCTTCAGACCTATCTTCATAAATCTCATACAACCTACTTAATATCTGTAAATCCTTTAAAACTAAACTTAATATTCAGTGGCTATTTCTTCTGCATGGTAACATTATAATTCCCTGTTTAAGTATTATCACAGTATCCAATTGTTCTAACAGTTCCTTGATTAATAATAGTTTTGGAGAGTTTGGTATGTTCCAATTTGTTTTCCCACACATTTTTTTAAAAAAAGTTTTAAGAAAAACACCACTTTCCTTCTGGTCAGTGGTTTTGGTTTTTTGGTTTTTTTTTTTTTTAATTAATCTCTTACTTCAAAGAAAAGAATTCTTTTACAGTTCTACTTATCTCAAGGTCTTAACACTAGCTTCAGCTTCTCAGCACCCCCCCAACCAGGCAGGGAGGCAGAAAAGCTAAAACTGAGTTTCACTTAACAAAACAAAACAAACTCTTCAGGCTTAACTGCCTGCAAAACTTCACTCCTTTTCCCCAGCAATTTCAACACAGCGAAGTAGGCACAATTTTAATACTTTTTGTCAGGAGGCAAGAAAGTCGACGAGTAGCTTCCCTCCTCCTCTGCACGGAGTAGGAGGAAACCTCTTGCTGCTTTTCGCCCCTCCTTTCTCTATTTTTTTCTTTTTCTCCTTTTTTTTTTTTTCCTAGCAATAAACGCGACAGCAATAACATGATAAACTATAAACAACAGTACAGAGGGACAAACAAGACATAAACCTAACGGTGACACCTTAAAAACACCGCAATTATAATCAATTAGCATTAAAAAAGCACTCAAACGCCAGCCCCTCAGTGGTACCATGCACAAGCAAACACACATCCAAAGTACAGAAAGGGTGAAAGAGGACGCTCTGAAGCACGTACTTCCCATAAAGAGCACCCTTTGTACAGCAGACATCCTGGTGGCACGGCGGCAGGCGGCTCCAAACAGCTTGCTGCATCGCGGGGTGCAAGAAGCTCTCTCCTCAGCTCCCTCTGCTATAGAGTCCTGCAAAGCAGCATTGAGCCTTCACTGCTTCAAAGATCACATGCCAGGTACCCAGGAGCTCTGCAGCTCCGTTTTTGTCTCCCGTAGCAACATCACAAAGGCTGATCCTTGTGCAATCCCAGATTTCTCCCTTATAGGTAGCGTGAGAAGTGACTGCAGGATCGTTCTTAGAAAGTCACAACAGTATCTTTCGTAGAGCATCTCCACTGACAGTTTTCACTGTTCTTTAACAATATCTTTCAAAGTCTTTAAAGTACTTTTCTCTTCTTCAATTACTTGACTTCTCATACTAATTGTGATGGTTTGGGAGTTCCCTGCCCCCCCACACTTTAAAAAAATGACCCAGGCTAGACTCTCAGCTGGCTGGAAGTTAAGAGATGAAGCTATATTTACAGCTCAGCACAATATACAAGCAAATATATACAGTATATACAGGAATAGTTACAGAAATATATAAGTTTAAGGTAATACAGACACACAACTCCCCTCCCAGAAATCAGAGACCCCAGGAGGGGCTCCCAACCACCCTTCCACCTTCTCCCCACTCCCACACCTTACCCCAAGGTTTGGCTTACGCGCAAGGAGGATCGGCTGGGGAGGATTAGAAGAAAAGTGGTTAGTGAAGTTATTCAGCAGAGAGGAGAAGCCAGAGCTGCTAGCCCAACACCCAAGCAGCAAGCAAGTCCCTGGTGACCCAGACTGCCAGCTCGAGAGACTCTCTTATCTTCTTTGTTTTGGGTTCCTTTTCTAAACATCTCTGCAAGGCTATGAGTGAAGTAGACATCACCATGGTTTTACCTTCACAGCCTACAGTATAATTTTCTCTATTAAAAATATTCCAATTAGCTCAAACCAGCACACTAATCGTAGCTTCTCACTTATTGTCCAGTGAAAGGTTAATTCACGCACAAGATAAATGCTTCTCTTCACCTTTTTCCAACATTCAGGCCTTTTATTTTTCTTCCAGCACTGTATCTTTACTGCTGGATGCAATTTCTGAGAGTTTTACAGCCCTGACAACACGGGTGGCATTATGTGGGAGAAAGTCACAGTCCACACAAGATCCAGAACTCAAATGTGAACATTTAATTCTCATCAATCGGAGGGTTTATGTATCTTTTACATGGCAGGTACAGCACAGGGAAACAACAGATAGTTTATCATGATAATTGGCATAAGGAGAAAACTTTCTCCCACAATCCAAATGATAGCTCACCTTCTTCCCCAAGGCTGGGTGTCAGAACAGATGTTATGAGGTGTGAGAAGCATAGACCTCCTTAACCACCATCAAAGGCATTTCTATTAATTGCTTACAAACTGTCCTTCTCTTTGTCAGTGTTTTCTCACAGTTCTGTCTCTGGGCATGAAACTTTGTGTATTTCAATCCTCACACTGACCAACTGCATGCATGAGGCCAAGAGGCTGGCAGCTATGCTCCTTTTTGACCATTCAGCAAGGTTTGTGGAGCTCTGTGCCAGAGCTCTCCAGGGTTGTGCTTCGCTGGCAGCATGGGAACGAGCAGAGATACCTTGGTGGCAGAGCTGCACTGGAGCAGCTCTGCGTCGTTCCTGGCCTTGTCAAAGGGTGTTAATTCCTTGGGGAATGGGCTCAAGTAGGTATTCTTGTGGTTGTCTCCACTTCTGCTTACTAAGGCACTTGACTGGCCTCTAGTGCTTCCCATTGATAGTATCCTGTTGGACAACGGCCAACAGAGATGAGCTCCTGGAATAGGTTAGATGTGCTCAGTGTCAAGGATCTCCTCTAGAAACTGCTGTGAGGAGGATTTCCCCTCTCCAGGTCACTGACTGAACCTGAGCCAGTGGCCTGAGGTTAATTTGTGAACATTTCTGTGCCTCATGGTACTTCTAAGAGCTTTGATTCTTGGTATTTGACAACTATTACCCAAATCTTTGGGGAGGAAAGTGGATGTGGGAGGGAAGACTCGGGAAGGTTGGGATGCTGGAGGCCTTTGAAGGAAATTACAGGAATGGCTGACTTGAGTTAAAAAAAACAACCAAAGAACCCGAAAAGCCACCAAACAAAAATGACCACCAAAACCCAACACGTCTCAAAGAAAAGATGTTGACTTTGAATGGTCTGGTTAATCAGAAGGCTTGTCCTGTGGCTGTGCCCACTGTATAGTTTAACAGGCGTTACTTTTTAAATGTCAGAATGGGCTTTGAAATCCTCCATGTCTCATTTAGCTCTGAAACTGCATCTGGGATAAAAGCAGAGCTGTGAATCTCTCAGCATAGCATTTCTGTGTCAACAGATTTCTTCATGTGCTGGGCTCAAAGTAGTCTTCTCTTGCATAATTTACCTTCACTTCTGGCTTCCATGGCACTTGTGCCAAGTCTTCCACATAGATAGATGATGACACATGGTGACTGCTTTTGGCCATGCTGCAAAATTGTCCTGTTTTTTTTTTTTTTTCATTTGTTCTTGGCTTGTTTCTAAACACATATTGGCAGTAAGGAGGAAACTGATTTAGGGAGTGCCTGAACTGTGCCTTAAAGAAAACTGTAGTTCACCTAGAATCTATAGCAGTTGTGTAGATTCTTATTCCTTCCTCTACAATTTGAACAACCTTTATGTAGCAAGACATAGAAGTTTTCTCTTGCAGGTGTACTCCACCTGAATAAGCCAGAACAAGGAGGGCAGGTTGTAAAACTTTCACCTCCACTGCAGCATCATGCACAGGTTTTGTGCTCATTCTCAGCATGTAGTTCAATGTCATCCTAAAAGCAGGCTGTGCTCTCTGAGACTGGAGCACTTCCATGTCTTCACAAGAAAATCGCCTCCATATAACCATGTATTAATTCTCTACAGCTTGGTATAAATGAACTATAGCAGCTGCAACTCCTTCCACCAGAGAAAAGGATATGCAAAGGTTGATCACTGCAGAACCACGCCCCTAGCTAAAGGAGCAGCACTGCAGATGGTATCATCTGTTGGTCAGTGGAAACTAGAGGAGGCAAAGCTTGTGAGGTGAGCTTACAAATACTATCTCTGAATATTATGCAGTGAGCTATTCCATTTCTTCTGAAGCTCAGCCTAAAAGTAGCATCACTCTACTTTTTCTTTTCCAGGCAGCTTGGCCTACCAAAGCAGCTGAGGGATTGCATACTGTTAATGCATCCTATTACTGATCTGTAGATCCTTTGCTCTCAAGCAATGGTAAAACATGCATGAAAGAAATGGTAGCCTTTCCCCTGCAAGGGACAGGAGGCCTGTCACTGGAAGTTTTGTTTTGGCAAAGGCACTGCCCTGAGGGATGATGAATCTCTTGCTGTGGGCAATAAAGAACCTCCCAACTGATTTCCAGGCCACTGTGCAGTTGGCTTTTTAGCCCAACCAGTAATTTGGGTCCTCGTATTTCCTCACAGTTAGAGACTGTTCCAATGCCAGCAAAGCATGCTGCTCCTTTTGCCAGGCTCCTTTGTCAAGTACTGTGTCCTCCACTCCAGGCTTTGGACTCTGGTGACCTGGTAGACAGGCAACCATGAGGTATGTTAGGGTAAGTGCAGGCCTCTCGAAAGTACAAAAAACCTGGGTTAGCCTGCAGATAGTTGTTGCTTACCCATTGTGCCTCCACTTCCCCAATTTTAATTTGCTTTTAATTTTACTTTCAATGCACTGAACCTTGATTCTGAATCCCCCTTCAAAAAGGCAAGCATGAACCACTATACTGCTTGCTTCCCTGCTGCAGAATAAATACAGAGGTATTATGCTGGGAAGGGGTATGAGGGAGGTCTTGCTGAAGGGAATGTTTATGTACATTAATTGCAGAATCATTTAGAGACTGCTTCTGTAGTATCTATTAGCAATACAGACCCTTTAGTTCACCATAGTGCTTCTTTGCTTCCCACAAAATTCTGCCCAGCAGTGTGTGTAAGGTGGACACAGCAAAATGCATTGCAGTTAAATATTCAAGAATTTTTTTCCTTTTTAAAGGCTTTCCTGGCAAGCTGGAGTAGAGTCAGGGCTACCTCATGTATGCCATTGGACTGGAAAAAGCAGAGACAACAGGGGCTATTTTCCAGCATTCCTCTTAGTATGCTAGACTGCTTTTCCACTCAAAGGAAGCAAATATTCAAGCAGATTCCAGACCAGAATAGACCAATAACCCAGTGACCTGGGGTGCTAAATGCCCCATCCAGCCTAGGCTGCTGTGGCACAAAGTGTGACAGTGGGAAGATGGAAGGATTGAGAATAAAGCAGCAGCTGAGAGGCATATTACAAAACAAGAAAAAAAGGAAGTTACAAGGTCAACTTATTTTATTTCAAGCCCTGCAGAGGCACTTCCACCCCTGGGAGCTGACAGTAAATTCTCTTCTGCAAGTGTTGATTCTCAGAGGCACAAAATAGCTACTAAGCTCTGATGCACAGGAGAGTTAGGTAGATTTTCTCAAAGTCCAAGGACTTAGATCTCATCTTGCAGAAAAAGAGATGCATACCTCCCACCTCTTTTTGTGGAGTCAGCAGTGCTGGCTGACTGCTCAGCTCCGGAAATATGTGGAGCCTTAAGGTCCCAATACCCAAGTTACCCTTTGATTCAAAGAGCTGACTTGGTACCTTCAGCTTATGGCCAAGTCACAGGTATTCTGACTTGGCTGGGCAGAGAGCACTTATCTGCAACCAGAGAAGTCCTCTTCAAAAGGTGAAACACATTGCCCTCGTGCATCAGGCTGGATGGTCTCAACTGCATTTTGGGTAAGACAGCACCACCTTGCTCTGCTTGACCCAATTTCCAAGTGCAAGTGTGATTTCTGTTGCCTGTCCAGCACAATTCTCAAGAGCAAAACGTTCCTTGCCTACAACAAGGCTTAGAGAAAACAAGAACAGCCATTTGAAACGCCGATCCTCATCCTTCGGGGAAGCACGGTGGTGAGAAGGAAGAATTCCTTGCAGGAGAGTCATTTGGTCAGCAGGGAGAATTCTTGAGTTCAATCACATTGTCCAGTAGGCGTAAATAAGAGCAATCAGCAACCCCACGGCCACGGCAAGGGCAGCATTCTTGCGGTNGCAGCTACATCTTTCAAAACATAGCACGATGCTGCTTTTGGCCACAGGCAATTCTTTTGGGATCAATATGCAAAACTGCCAATTATAAGGTGTGCTGAACAGGAAGTAAAGTAGCAGGAACCCTTTCATTTGCTAAGTCTCATCCTGTCAATTGCAGTAGCTGTGCTTTGCAACACTTCAGTGCCAAACCAGTTCCCATTTGCAAATGACCTTGTTCTAGGACCCTACTAAGGTCATTAAAATAACTGCTTGTTCCCTAGGAGAATGAAGACAGAGGTTAGAAAGCTTTTCTCTTCCATTTGAGGTGTAACAGCCTGGTACTTTTACCTGGTGTTTAAATTTCCTTATTTAAAGGTGTATTTGGTACAGAATCTGAGCTTCCCTGTGCCTCAGGGGGATGAGCATTGAACAGTCTGGGCCCAGGCAGCTCATTCTTCTGGGGTCTGCATATAAATATTTCATAGGGCAAGGCTGGGCACAAACTGTCTTCAGAGCCAGACTATTCTTGCTGCTGATTTCAACTGCAGGACTGCACTGGTTACGGCCTATACAGTTTGCACTAGCAGTCTTCAGCAGGGATGAGCTGGTGCTGCAGGTTCCCAAGCTGGTGCTGGTATTCTAAAGATGCTTTTAGCTGTTCTCTCTGACCACGTTCTTCATATGGTACAAATATTCTCATGCAACTACAGAGCAAACTGCTTGAATCTGCAAGACTACACAGGAAGTAGTAGGGACAGGAGGCCACATAGCCTCAAGCACAGCAGTGCCAACTGAAACTAAACGATGGAACAATGCCACTGACAGTGACTGCAATTCATGGCCTCACACATCACATGGAAGGAGGAGAGATCAAATTGGAGGCCATAGTAGTAATCTAAAAAGACTGTGTGCACATGCACTGCCTCTTCTCTTCCAGGAGGAGCAGCCATCACCATTATGTGAAGCTGTTGCTGTCTGAGCAGCTGGTCAGGTTGCTCTGTTGTCATTAGGCGTAATGGCTGACTGCTGGTAAAAGGGTGACAGCATTATGCAGTCTTCTGCCATGCCTAGTGGTTGGCCCTTAGGAAACAGCTTTAAATCTGTTTAAATAACTGTTAGTCTTCCGGCAACAGTCCTGTAGCATAAGGTACAATTATAAGTTTACTGGCCATACCACAGATTTCAAGTCTCCAGGCTTAAGAGAACACTTGTTATTCCTTCCCTTGTGTGAACTCTGGTGCTTGTAGTGCTTGCAACACCAGGAACCTGAAGATGTAGTAAGCAGCATCCTCAGCAGAATGAAGTGCTGTCAAATGTGCCATAGCTCAAGAGGACTCTCATTTTAACTGTCTACAACAGGACCTGTAGTAAGGGAAAACCCTCACTTTTTTAATTGCAGGTAGCACACCAGTGTGAACCCCCATGCTCAAGTGCTAAACAGCCCCAGNAAAAAAAAAAAAACAAACAAGAGGGGAGTATGTTAGAAGTCACTTAGGTCTGTTGGGTAAGATTATCTAAAGACTAGTAATTTTGGGTATGGGCAAGGGATGTCTTCCCACCCTCATTAGCTGATGCTCATTTTTTTTCCCACTATGCACAGCTCAAGCAGAAGAATCGAGACTTCTATTATAATATGCTGACTTGATTTCCCTTGGTCTAGCTCCCTTTGCTTGAACCTAAATTCAAAGGCAGACGTTGGAGGTGGCAGGAGCTTGAAGATGAAGCTAAGCTGCAGCACTGCTCCAATCCAGCCCAGAGGGACCATTTTTAACAAAGCTCTTACCATAGTTGTCAGCTTTGGTCATTAGTAAGTTTCTCTCTCTCTCCAGTGACTTTCTGTAATGAGAAGAGGAGTTCATTACCAGTGAGGCACAACACAGTCTATTTCTTTGCTTATATGATGGAAGAGAGACTGTCCCACTGACAGGGTATCTCCACACAGAATCAGCCCCTCGCCCTTCACTGCAGAGATGTGCCAGTTTAGAAATTCCCAGCTGTGCAAGAGAAGAGACAGAGCAGTTCTAGATTGCTTTTTCCTCCTCTCAAACCACTTCCTATCTCTCCTTTGAGGACAGTGTCTGCACACAAGCAGGCTAGAAAGGAGTCTGTGTCAGCCCCTTACTCTGTTCCCTCAGGTGGGGTAGGAGGTTCTGCCACAGCTACAGGATGGGATAGGGTCTCTAGACACTCTCTGCAGGATCCTTCCTCTCCAGTGCATCTGGCCTAGTGCTGGAATGTCAATTTATCAACTGAAGCTTAGATCCCTTTGTCAGAGGCATCCAATTTAAACAAACTGGTCAACTCAAGGAAACCAGCTGAATCAAAGCCCAGTGACAACCAGTTAGACTGAATCCTCAGGGTAATCACAAAAAAGTAAGGCCAGCCCTGTCCTTGGTTAGTTAATATACAGTTTAAAAAAATAAAAGCATAACAAATTGCCTGAAAGCAGTACCATTTCCACTACTGCAGCAAAGACTTGGTCACTCAGATGCAGTAACAAATTATCTCCTAGTTCAGAGCAAACAGAGAAGGCAACAAGTGTAACAGTTTGTTGTTCCCCTTGGGGCAAAGCAAGAACCTGTAGGAGAAAAGAGATCTAAATCTATGTGTACAGCTACTTAAGTAAGGATGTCAAGAAGGCAAGCTATGTCAGAGCAGCAGGAAAAGAAAAGGGCTCTTAAAGGCAACTGAGGAGAGGCAAAGTGGAGTGCAGCTGGAAGTAAGCAAGATTTACTAACATGATTGAACTGCTACTTAGAAACTTGTCTTGTGAAGAGAGTCAAGGGAAGAGGCTTTGAGAATGAGACATGAAGAAACCATGACAACTGAACTTCAAAATTAGAAAGCTGAGGTCTCCTTTGTGTACTACTAATTGAATCAATAATTTTGGATCACGGTTACCTTCCTCCAGGGGTTTTTGAATGGTCTGGATTAGGGCAACAGAATTTCTGTTTCCATCTCCATACAAGTTGTAAAATTCAGAAGCCCCTGGGTTCTCTATTCCTTATTCTTCGCTCTAGACACTGTATCTCAGA
>VWYK01055665.1:0-12342 GCA_013399775.1 Semnornis frantzii | reverse complement strand
AACACTGTCAGAGAGCCAAAGTCCTCAATGGAATTTTCAGAAAAAGCACCAAATCAAGAATTTCAGTTCCTCTTAGATACTGCAGTTCAAATCCTGGGAATCACACACTTACCTCTGCCTGAGATGGAGTCTTATGTCTGAAGCAGGTAATGAAGACAACAAATGGCCAGTCATCAGGCTGCATCATGACCCCTGCTGCTTGGGCACAGCTGACATGAAAGGATGTGGGACATCGACCATGTGAGCATTGTACACAGCAACCTGCAACTCTCTTTCTTCGTTTCTTGCAAAAGATGCATTTCTGTGGACAGTAAACTAGAGGTTATTGGTTGGCACCAGCTTTTAACCCCACAACGGCCTAGTTGTCTGACCACAATGGTCTGAAAGTCTGATAGTATCCCAAGTGCTCTGTAAGAGCACTGCTACTTTCTGATTAAGAAGCAGAAAGCTGCAAGTTCTAGTTTATGACAAGGCAGTATTTCACAAATTTAAAGTAATCCTATAGATCAAAAACGTACATTAAATATCTACCAGTTTAACATGTACAAAGCACATGACCCAAGGATGCTAGCAATGGGAGATCCTGGATTAAATGAGCCTACAGCACTCCAGAGTCAACACAGCCTTTCAGCACCTGGCTATCATGTTACACAAAGACACGCAACACGATAAAATTAGGGGCCAAGACCACAAAAGTACCAGTTAAAATTCTGTCACAACTCCCAATGACACAGTTACACTTAGGTCAGGCCTGATGGTCTTGTAGGGAAAACATGTTGTTATCTGTAATGATCAACATGTGCAAAGCAGTTAAAATTATAATTTTCCCCTCCACAATGAGCTCTTAGGTTAAGTACAGCTGTTTTCTTGCTGAAGACATTCACCCATCATACAAATGCCTCGCACATCCTGAAGCATCTCAGTGCTCAACAGCAGTCACTAAGGCAAGTTAAGCACTAGGGATTAGAAACACAACAAACCAAGTAATTACCACTATGACACCAGTGTATAAATGTCATTTACCACATACTGAAAAAACTGTGCCCCCCTTGCTGGCTTCTCACAAATGCACTAGAACAGGGAAAGGTTCAAAAAACAGCAACAGGGACAACTGTCATTTCCTATACAAAGAACAGAGCCAGTTAAGTTCTTCAATCTGGAGAGATAACTCGGGTTTAAAAGTTTAAGCCAAGTCTCCCAGATTCTGAACAGATGGAGAGACACTTTTGAAACCCCACCAGTGAAGCACAGGTGATCCTTACCAGTCTGAAACGTTGCAGGGGAATTTTGCCAACATCTATAGGGCTCCGTTCTGCAATGTTCACAAATTTTGCCTCCAGTACACCCACAGCACACATCACATGAACCCACCTGTCAGGAAGAGGTGAAAACAAAATTAACATGCATTAGGCTGACAGAGAATGCTTTGGAGTTTAAGTAAATACAGTTCTGTTGAAGACATAATAAACAGGTTCTGAGAACTATCAGTACAATCTTCCTTCCTACTGCTAGTAACAGGAAACATGTAGTGCAAACCTAAGACTTCTTCATACTTTCAGTCTACTACTACCAGGCTTAACAGAAGAGCTATTTACTGGCTGCATAGAGCCCATCCGATACATTTATTTCTTCACAAACCTGACAGCAACTGTTCAGTCACTACTGAATTGCTTTTGAGACAGTGACCAAATGGTTGAGGTTCCATATGATGTCCACAGAATTTTTAAGAGGCCAAGTTTCAGTTACTTCACAGTGCTACAAGTCAGTCTTGTTGCTGTTTTGCACCAAACAGCTTTAGACAATCTACCACACCAAAAGATTCAAGAGAGGCAGTTGCATGCAACTCTTGCAGAGGTACCCTGAATTTCGGTTATGTTGTGCTACTTAAAGCTATGACTGTCCTTTGTCCCTGATGCCACCACACATTATATGGAGGCAATCAAAAGCCTCTGTGATGAGGCACTGAGAGATGTTACTGGCCCAGGAACCTCATTTTTATGTGTTACGTTAAACCTCTGCACTATAAAACGCAAATAAACAAACTGCTGCCGTCAACAGAATGATTGATGCAGTTGATGATGATTGCTGCATGTGAACACAACTAGCACACTTTAGCACAGGATCCCCAGTACCACAAAGTGCTGAAAGTGTTGGTTGCTGGTCACTGTTACTGGCTTTACTACCTTAGCTTCAGCTACTTAGGAATTGAGCCTTCCTTATCGTAAAAAAATATGGAACACTCACTTGTCATCGTTGGCTCTCTGCAGTGCTCCTCCTCGTAATGAACACAAACAGCAGTCCTAGCACAAGGAAGAAAGCATTAGCTGAAAGAGTGAAGTCCAGAGCGGTACTTCCTAATGCTCTCCTCAAAACACACATCCAGAGAAAGAAAATGGTTTCACTGTCAGAACAGAACTATCTACTTTGTACAGATCAGCCTCTTAGCTCTCCAAAGGTGCAGTCGATACTTGTTGCCCTAAGGGCAGCAAGTCTGTTGGAAGCAAGTAGACCTTCTAGTGCAGACTTAACTTGTTATGGGTTCCTTTTACAACTGCAATGCCCCTTATGCTTTGAGGATGTGTAAAAGGATGTGGAACAAACACAAGCAAATACAATTCAGAAGGCTGACCTGTGCCACCAATCTGGAGTCTACCTAGCTTTACAGGGAAATCCCATTCATTTTCCCTTCTTCACGTATGCACATCTCCCTTGTTAGTGATAGAAGTCATTTGCTGTTTTAGAAATAGTAGCTAACAAAATCAAGACAGATAGTGCAGCTGTTCCCACATTAATGCAGCACAGCCTGAGACTCAAGTGAAGTTATCAGCTTTGCACTAGTTAAAAGGATTATATCACTATGGCTTAAAAAGCACCAAAATACAAGAGACCAACTCCTAAACAGTTTCTAAATTGTCTTATCTTCACAAAGAAAACACATAAATATGTAACACTGGAAATGAACTTTGTAACCAACTTCCTAGATGTGCCAAACTCCATCTGTGAGATGCTCTTAAGAAACTTTACCTCTTCTAAGGCATTTTCTGTACACCTGGAGCACATCCAGTCTTCATTGGCCTTGTCAGGGGATACACCATAACAACCTAGAAGAGACACATCTCACTTAAGAGTTTACCTAATTCAAGACTCATTCCCCTACAGCCCAGAAGTAAAGCAGGAATTAAAAATCAGTGACCATCAGGATTATACAGTGTATGTGAAGATACTCATGCAATCGACTCCATATTTCAATGGCCAACACTCAAACATACACTGCTCAGATATTTCAATGGCCAACACTCAAACATACACTGCTCAGATATTTCAATGGCCAACACTCAAACATACACTGCTCAGATAAGGGTTGGACTTGGTCTATTTGGAAATTAAACAGACTGGCAGAGGTTTGCTATGATGTGCAGACTTATTACAGGGAACACTAAAGTTTATTTAACCCTAGATGCACTCACTTGCATGAACACACACATGGCAGTTCTTGCATGTAATGAGTACACTGGTTCCATCTTCCTCTAAGTAGGGGGTTGAAAGATTGAGGTCAGTGCTGCAGCCAGTTGCAGTAAAGCACATTTCAGGAATCAGGGGTTTGGTTCGGATCCTCCCATCCACAGCAGCAGGAGTTTCTCCAGAGCTTTGACTGCTGCCTCCACACTCTGCCTATAATGGATAAAGAGAGAAATGGAAGTTTCACAAGTAAAACCATCTCATATCAACTTTACTCGCCCATTATTCCATACATAAATCCATCTTGAAGAAAGAATGAAGATAGTGAAAGATTAAAGTGTTAGTATGTTAGGTGAAAATATAGTTAGTTTCTAACATCTTTGACTACTGCAACTTCAGAATGAAATTACTTTCTACCCAAATGACTTAAAACAAGGCCTGAAATGTATCACTCTTATGAGTAACAAGATACACAAACTGAATGTTTTCTGATGGAATAGATGGAATCACCAGGACCACTACAGGCAACACCTCTGCTGCATCCCTCTGCCCCCTAATAATAATGCTATCCAACACTGCACAATTATCTTACCTCAACATGGGAGGGCTATGACCACAAAAATAAGATACCTAGTGCAATCCACATTATTTTTTCCTAGTGTAGTTTCTGCACAAGTCTCACAGACTTTGAAACTACTTTGTTCCTGGGAAATAAGCAGATTAAAAATGTAGTTTCCCAGGAGACTTCTGGGTTATAATTTATTCATCTAAGCCAATGTCAAACCAAACAGTAATTAGATGTAAAGTTTACAGAGATATGCTTCCATTCAAGTAACCCTTCTTAACACCTAAGTAGAGATAAGTATCTCTTTGAAAAAATGCTTCAAACCATTTTTTTGTTCCTTATAGGCCACCACAAAAATAGCTTGCCTAATCTGTAAAAATATTATTAGCAGAAACTGCAGTAGCAGAATGAAGGTGCACTGTGCCTCCTGCAGCGCATCAAAAGGTAGGAGAAAGAAGTCCACGTAAGAGTCACAGCTGGGAAGAAATTGGCATGCTTTCAACACATCCTGTTTATTCAGGTTCTGTAAAAACTTAGTGGTCTACATAGAACATTGCACATCAAGCAAAAGACTGCAAGGCTATAGAAAATCTGTAACAAAGTTGAAAGTAACTTTTTTTCCAAGCAGCTAGATACTTTTCTTCTTCACAAGGGAAAAGTGAGTATTTGTGTGACATTTCGTGTCAATTTATTTGAGTGTAACTGAAGGGAGACTTGCTGGAGGCATTCTGAAGTAGAAACAAAGACCCTAACCAAAGCTCCAATCTTGGAATTTTCTGCTTCACTGCCTGGTGCAGACAGACATTTGAAAACCTGCAGCTGGAGTTTTCTGCTTAATAGCATTTTCAGCTCAAAAAAGAATCTACTGGGACTTGAACTATCCTTAAATTGTTAACTTTATACACTGTCAGCACTAGCAAAATTCCCATGTACTATGCAGTTTCTATGTAGCATTTCCGAGCCAAACAACAACTTGCTCTCAGACAGAAATAATCAAGACTGAATAGGAACTAAGTGTAAGGTCCTGCACCTGGGTAGGCACAATCTCAAGCACAGCTCTAGACTGGGTGGTGACTGGCTGGAGAGCAGCCCTGAGGAAAAGGACCTGGGGGTCTGGGTTGATGAAAAGCTCAACATTGAGCCTGCAGTGCGCACATGCAGCCCAGACACCAACTGTGTGCTGGGCTGCAGCAAGAGAAGTGTGGCCAGCAGGGCAAGGGAGGAGATTCTGCCCCTTTACTCTGCTCTCCTGAGACCCCACCTGAAGTACTGTGTGCACTTCTGAAGCCCCCAACATAAGGAGGACATCGAACTGTTGGAGCAAGTCCAGACGAGGGCCATGAAGATGCTCAGAGGGCTGGAGCAGCTCTGCTATGAGGACAGGCTATGAGAATTGGAGCTCTTTAACCTGGAGAAGGCTTCAAGGAGAGCTTGTAGTGACCTTTCAGTATCTGAAGGGGGCCTACAGGAAGGCTGGGGAGGGACTATTTACAAGGTCTTGTAAATAGTGAGTGTAAAACCTCCCCTGAGTGACCTGCTCAGAACCTGAATAATCCTGTCATTACAGGACATGGAGTAACGGGTTTAAACTAGCAGAGGGGAGATTTAAACTAGATGTTAGGAAAGGGTTCTTTCCAGTGAGGGTGTTGAAACACTGGGAACAGGTTGCTCAGGGAGGTTGTGGATGCTCCCTCCCCGGAGGTGTTCAAGGTCAGGTTAGATGAGGCCTTGAGTGACCTGTTCTAGTGGGAGGTGTCCCTGCCTATGGTGGGAGGCTGGAACTGGATGAACTTTGAGGTCCCTTCCAACCTAAACCATTCTATGATGTTATGATTTTAATGGATATCAAGAACTATACGCAGTATAAGCCCTCAAAAATGTTAAGGTCTTTATTTCCAAGACTGTGGTGAATGCGTTTCTAGTGCCATCATAATCATATGGTAATCTTAAATGAACCAAATACACTTAGTATATGGGAAAGGAGAAACTATCTCCATGCTGCAGGTTGAACATGCAATCACACTGGTATTCAAGCCACCTTAAAATTACATAGCTTATGCACAGCAAATAAAGTGTCAGTGTGGGACTCCTGGCTAAGCATTCAGGCGGTATGACAAAGGGATTCTACAACCCATCCCAAGCTATGCATTGCTACACCCCAACTTTGCTAAAGAACATTTTCGCACACCATAGCTATGGTCCATATGGATATACTTCAAGAAAAGACAGGCTTCTGTCTACGCCACTCACAAAGACAACCCTAAATCTCTTAAGAAAAAGGTTTCCTTCCTTGCCAGCTTTCCAAAGACAGTGTGCTATGAGTGTTTTGAAAACATGTATATGTCAAAACGTCAGTCTGGAAGAGACATGAGGTTTTATAGTTAGCTTCAGCAACATTCAAGCTCCATTCTGTGGTTTGAGCTAAAGCTGAATGCCTTGGGAAGACTGCAACACTGACATAGCTTTTGTTAATTGGTTATACGCAAAATGCCATTCTGACAACTATGCATCACAGCAGCAATTTATCCAGCTAGCTCTATGGTAACATTAGTAGACTTTGGTCTACATACCTGGTATGTCTGGAAGAGCATGCAAACAGCACAGTAGGGAGACTGCTGAGCCATGGTCTGATTGTACTCTTTTTCTGCCTCAAAATTTGGTGGTCGATTCTGCCACAGCTGGCTAAGTGGCTTGGCCCACGCTTCTGTTTCCTCAGCCTCTTCTTCAGGAGTTAGTTGTTCTGATGCCTCTGCGATAAGACATAAATTGATGATTATGTGTCAAGACAGCCTTCTTGCAAACAAAAATGTGTATCTTAAGAAATTACAAAAGACTGCCAGAAATCAAATTGACAGAAAGGTGATAGAAGCCAGTAACTCAGTCTCCTCTTTCAGATGTGTCTACTGATCAAGCAACTGTGCAGACAGAAAATAGGCTTATTGGGTGAGAACACCACAAGCTTAAAAAACTACATCAGGACTAAGCCAAAGAAACTGCTGCTGTTTGGTTTTTTTAATTATCTTTTTTAATATTTCCATGCCTTACTGAAATGCTCTAAGGCAGACAATTACGGAACATTCTGTGGCACTGGTTTAATTTTCTTTTCAGAGTTGTAACTCCAGGGAATGGAACTGGAAGGAAGTCGCCATTCCAGAGAAAAGTTTAATGAGGCAAGCACAAGAAAAAATGAGATAACCACCTGTCCAGGAGGCAGAAGGGTCACTTACTGACTCGTGCTTAAGGCCAGTTACTTAGGGGAATAGCCCATGTTGTCCACAGAAGCTGAGACCCTCTCTCCAGTTTCCCAAAGAGCACAGTGCTTACTTACCATCATCACTAATGCAGTCTTTAACCAAGAGTGGGTGATGGCGGGGGAGCTTGCTCAGTGGTTGGCGACGACCTTTGGACTTCTTACTTTCCTTCATTGATCTTATGTATTCCTTTGCTACCTGGACAAGGAGAATTAGCGCAGTCAATTAACAGGCAATTAGCATAGTTTTTTAAAGCAATTTATACTGAACTTAAGAGAAAGCTCCACAAAATGCATGCTTACTTCCATGATTTAATTTCTAACAAATTAACTTTTCAAAACCAGCTAGTTCAGTGCTGAACTATGTGCAGTATTTCTCCTAGGGAATACCAGATAGAGGTGTAATAGCTCTACTGAGGCATTAGAATAGAGACCTTCCATAGAGACCACTGAAGATTTTCATACAAGTCTGTTTATAAGAATTGTGTCAAGACAAAGACAGACAAGTTGAATGGTTCAATATGGAAGAGCCACAGTAAAAAAATCTCCCACATTTTGGAGAAAGTTCTCGGTTTGTGTGTCCAATAAAAATGCCAAATGAAATAATTATTAAAATAACAAACAATATTTTTTCCCAAGTATTACAGAGTTTGTTATAATCTTGAAATAACAGACTTATTTTATATGAATATGGATAGGAGACTTTGAGAAACAGAAATACTTTATTCAAATGGAAACTGGCATTCCAAGTTCCCATCTGATGGAAAAATCCTTTGAAATACACCAGGAGGGCCACAAAGATGATCAGAGGCCTGGAGCAACTCTGCTATGAGGACAGGCTATGAGAGTTGGGGCTCTTCAGCCTGGAGAAGAGAAGGCTTCCAGGAGACCTTATAGCAGCCTTCCAGTATCTGAAGGAGGCCTACAGGAAGGCTGGGGAGGGACTATTTACAAGGTCTTGCAATGACAGGACAAGGGGCAATGGGTTTAAACTGGTAGAAGGGAGATTTAGACCGGATGTTAGGAGGAAGTTCTTTCCGGTGAGGGTGGTGAGACACTGGCACAGGTTGCCCAGGGAGGTTGTGGCTGCTCCCTCCCTGGAGGCATTCAAGGCCAGGCTGGACGAGGCCTTGAGTGACCTGTACTAGTGGGAGGTGTCCCTGCCTATGGCAGAGGGTTGGAACTAGATGATCCTTGAGGTCCCTTCCAACCTTACTATTCTACAATTCTATAATAGGGAAAACAATCCACACCTGTTTAAAATTTCACCTTTTGCCTCTACAGAGCATCCAGTGGAGACACCAGGATCAGCAACAGAATTTCTTTAATTTAAATATCCATGAGAACTGCTTTAACTTACTCAGTCAACAGATTTGCCATTTGCTGTTCTGTTTCTGCAGTTCCTGAATTTCTAAGACATAATCATTACTGGCCTCCCATGCTCTAAACACAGATTTAAAGGGGAAAATAATTTGGAAAGACATGACCAAGCAGGATTTTAATTATTACAGCCTACTCTTGGGATGTCTAACAACAAACTCATTGGCACTTCTTCACGACTCAGATTCACTTTCTCTCAATCCGTAATTTTTGTTTCATCATGTCCTTTTTCAAAAAGGACTCACAGATGTATACTCATATGTGATTTTACACTAAAAACTCCCTCAAATATATGAACAAGCTTGTAATAAAGGCTGGGCTGAACCAGATGCATTAGCTAGAAATAGGTGTCTATTACCATAAAAGGAGCTGAACCAGCCTGTAACACTACTATGTCAAAAACACTAAGCTACCCTTTCCCTTCAAGCACTTAAATAATCTAGAGAAGTGCTCAAACCAAGAGATCTCCTAGAAGAGGTAAGAGTGTAAGATTTTCTTCTTGTTTGTTTAGCAACACCACAGGTATTAAAAAACATATTAACGTATTAATTATCTGCACAAATCCACCAAATTCATGACTATGTACTAGAGCCCTTAAGATCTCAGTACTCTTGCCATTCATACCTCTGCCAGTTCTTGCTCATTCACACTGCCTGTGGCACTGGCTTTCTTTCCTGAAGTCTGTTCACTGTCGGATCCGCTGGCATCTCCTTTAGCATAGCTGTGGACTGTAAGCACTCGAGCTGGTCCAGGAAGAGTTCCTTTTGCCAACGGATCTGTTGATTCAGAGTCTGATGAACCAGAATAGGCAGGAGAGCTGGACTGAACGCTGGATGCTGCACTCTGCTTTGAAGCTGGCAACACTGAACTGGAATTTGAGGCATGTGAAATGGAGAGATCCAGTGCAGCTGCTTCTTGTTCTTCCTCTTCCTCCTCAAGCTTCACTGTCTTCAGTTCTTCAAAGTTAGCTGAATCCACACCATCTAGAAAGGATACACCAACTCTGAAGTCTGAGCATCAGAGAGAACATCTATGCAACCATTTGCACAAAGCCAACAGAAAAGCAAACTACTACACAAAAAGAGAGAGCCATGTTAAGTCACATGAGGAGTAGATAACTATAAAATCATGGATGGCTTTGAGAGAGACAGAGAATTAAAGTGCCTGCTCCCTGCCTCTTTCAGTACAAGAACTAGAGCATATAAAACAAAACCAGCAGAGGCTGAGTTCAAAATAAACAAACAGATGATCCTTTATACAGTGTAGCTAAACCCAACTCCTGGCCACATGATGCTGTGGATAAGAGGTTACAAGGGTTCATGGGAGACTTAGCGGAAGACAAATAAAAACCCACAAACCAATAGAAGATTATTAAATACAGGTTGCCAAGGGCTGGAAAGCAGAATGCTAGAGGGAGGTATCACATATGTTTGCCCTGTTTTTACATTGTTCCATAGGCCCTTTGCTCCACCCTTAGAAGCAAGAATAACTGATGCAATACAAGCCATGTTAGTTTTCCTGCAGACAACTTATTACAAAAATTACCAATAGAACATCTATACAGGATACCGGATCCACACTACCAGGAAGTGTGCACATTTCACTATGCAATTTCTATAAAGAGGTCACAAAAGGGATATAGACAACTTCAGACAATATTCCTGTATACTGGCACGTAAAATAAACAAAGTAAATATCAAAACCTAGCAACACCAGTTTCCTAAGTAAATTTCATATAATACTTCCTCTCCCCTTTAATTCAGCTGAAAAGCAGCGTCCTCGTGACCTACTTGGTCAATCAGTCATTTAAGTAGCTACATGATGGCTGTCTAGACCTTTGACCTCCTTGCCCCCAACTTTTTTTTTTGTGTGTTAAATAATTCTCACTGGGAAGTTATACGCAGATAGCCCACAACAACTAATAACTCAAGATGTGGTTATTTCTTTTACTCAAACCAGCAGCAGAAGTGTCAGAGAAATTTAATTGAAACTTAACCTACAATTGTTCCAGATGCACTTTTTGGTCTAGAAAAAATTAACAGCAATCCAAAGTCTTATGACAGTACATTTGTAACTGCTTACATGGGTTTGGCAAACCAGTGTCTGCCTTTTTATTTTTTTTTTGATACAAGTGCATTCTACTGACTAGTATTCATATGAAAGGGTGCCCCAGATTAAGCTGTAGGAACCTTTCTCCCTGAAGAGCGATATTCTGTCTTCTTGTCTCATTACAAAGCTTGACGCACTTACCTGCAAGCTTGAGCCTTTTTCCACTTTGCTGCACAAGTTCACTCACAGGTCTCTCACGAGGCTGTACCACATCTGCTTCATATTGTGTGGAGCTCAGCTCTTCCTTGGGGAAGGCCTCACTCTCACTCACCTCCTGAGGAACTTCTAGGCAGACCCTGTGCCTTTTTGTTCCTATGCGATGCTTGGGGACACTGCAGAAGACAAATCTGTATGTCAGGTTACCAAATACATAAATGTGTTGCATTTCTGTCTGGCTGCATGAAATACAGCCTGGTTTGAACCAGTGTTTTATGAGACAGCATCTGACTAGCCAAGTAAGTTTTCAAATTTTCTGAAGTTCTTTCTTTGCTTTTATAGAAGCAGAATCAGGAATCTTTAGGCATGACTCCTTGGCATCTGTTAATTATGTATTAGGCAGTTATGTTTAAGTCTGGCATTCTTTAGATTTAACAAACAACTCCAAAACACCCAAAAAACCCAAACCTAACCAACAAAAAGACAGTTTTAAGAGTATTAGCTGACACTGGATGAAAAAAATTTAACTGCAGAATGTACAAGAATTAGTTTGTCCACCTTTGGCACCCAGGAATGGTGCACTGATCTCACAGACTGCAGCACTGATGGTAGTGGAATCTGCTAGTAAGTACTGTGTCATGACCCCAGCATAAACCCTTTTTCCTCCTGGTCTTCAAATGCATGGTGCACACCTCCAACCCAGGCTTTGCATGTCTGTCCAAAGATGAAGAACTGCTCCCAAGCTGGTACATTTACTGTCTACCACACATCATCACCAGTGTGGACTCAGTTTTAAAAAGGCACTTTAATCCTTATGCCCAAGAAGAAAAGACTGTTACCTCTGACTGCTGCTGACTCAGAATTAACCAGGTTGGAAAACACCTCTTAAGATTATCGACTCCAACCTATCGTGTATCCCTTCTAATTAACTAAACCATGGCACTAAGTGCCTCATCCAGCCTCCTTCCTCCAGGGACAGTGACTCCATCACCTCCCCAAGCGGCCCAATGGCCAATCACTCTTTCAGTGAAGAACTTCTAATATCCAGCCTAAACCTGAACAGCAAAGATCGGATTGCAGGTAGGTCAAATTTCTAGTAAACCAACAGAAAAGCAGAGGGTTACATAAAACGATACCTTTTCGCCTCATCTCCATCTGCCTCCTCTTTACTCATCTCTTCTGTTTCCATCTCCTCAACACACTGTTTCCCATTCTTGACTTTTTGCATGAGATCTCCTTTGAGGAACTCTGCTGCCTCTGGGGTTGGAAGAGCATGGTCAATAACAGTGACATCCTTCCCGGCTTTCCAAAGCTTGTAACGGTCTGGCTGATATTTCCTCACAAACACATCCATGGAGATCTTCACCATGTCCTTCCGACACGAGCACTGAAATAAAAAAAATATTTAAGTCGGGTCACATTT
>VWYK01055663.1:23657-41566 GCA_013399775.1 Semnornis frantzii | reverse complement strand
TCTCACCACCCTCACTGCAAACAACTTCCTCCTAACATCCAGTCTAAATCTCCCCTCTGCCAGTTTAACCCCATTGCCCCTTATCCTGTCATTACAAGACCTTGTAAATAGTCCCTCCCCTGCCTTCCAGTAGGCCCCCTTCAGATACTGGAAGGCTACTTGTTGCCTGACCAAAAGCACAGCATTTACTACCTCTGTAAATGCAAATGCTGCTATTTACTTAAGAGTAGGGCCCATCTGGTAGAGTCTGCAAACCAGTGCCATCCCGAGCTGAAAACAGTCAGGTCTGCTTTTATTTATTTATTGTTAGCTTAAAGGCGAAGGTGGATTGCCAACAGCTTGCATGCTTCAGCTGCTCTTTTTTTTTTGGGGGGGGGGTGTGGGGGAATTCCATCACTACACTGAGATTTTTCACTTCATACAAGAAACTCAAGGAGCTACAAGGCCACAAATTTATGAAGGAAGTACCGGAGAAGCAAGAGGATTCCCCCACCGCCAAATCCTCAATGGACACACAGCAGAGAGCTCTTGGGCAAGACAAGTGAAGCTGCCAGCTCCGAGGAAACCTGTGTTTATGGATTTATGGCAGCCTCCCAGTTACAGGCCCATCTGGGTTGGAGGAGGGGGGTGTGAGGCTGGGAAGACCATGAGCCAGTTACATTTTTGCCATTCCTAGTGCGGTATGGCGCGAATAAATCACAGGGCTGAGGTCAGAACAGCCAGCCCATAAAGTGATTCATGGACCCAGCAGCACATTCCCCCAGGACTATGTACTTTATTACAGTAAACCTCAGAACAAGATACAATTTCCTGTCTCAAGGAGCAGCCTTTAAATCAGGACACCTGGACAGCCCTGCACACTTCCAGAAACAATAGGGCTCAGCCTCACTGCTGCCTCTCCTTGCTGGCCCAAGCTGCCCAAGCCTGCTGAACACCACCTTTAGAACTGACTGCCTGCTGCAACAGCTTACCCTGCTGACTAGACTGCAGCCAACCTACTGATACAATCCTGATCTTCAGCCATAGCTCCCCACCCAACAAATAAATATTCTCCATCTGGCTTTTTTATTCTTTTGTTCAGTTCCCTTTTAGCCTTTAGGTCTCCTCTGCACTGCAAAAAAATTAGCCCAAAATGTTAAGGGGACAAAGGAATTGAAAGGTAGCTAAGTGGCTTCTCTATGAGTAGCTCCTTCACTCAGAGGGTTTTGGGTTTGTTTTGGGTTTGTTTGTTGTTTTTTTTTTGGTTTTGTTTTTTTTCAGACTGAAGAACCTGCCATGCAATTTAGCTTGTAAAATGAATGTTCTCACTGTGATCAGGGACTGTGATCTAAATTTTGTGTTTAGCATCTGGAAAGACGTCAAGGCAGAGACAGAGATGATTGCTGTTGTTGGACTCCTGAAAGCTCTCATTCTCAGCTAATGGGTCGCAGGTTATAGATTCAGGAGAAAGAACAGGAGAAAACTCATTTGAAGTCATGACATAAAGCAGTGGGTATTTTCTCTTCCAAATATTCTGGTAGCCTTAGCTCTTAACACTTCAATTTCATAGACTTAGAATCATAGAATGGTAAGGTTGGAAGGGACCTCAAGGATCATCCAGTTCCAACCCCCCGCTAGAGGCAGGGACACCTCACACTGGTACAGGTCACTCAAGGCCTCCTCCAACCTGGCCTTGAACACCTCCAGGGAGGGAGCAGCCACAACCTCCCTGGCAACCTGTGCCAGTGTCTCACCACCCTCACTGCAAACAACTTCCTCCTAACATCCAGTCTAAATCTCATCTCTGCCAGTTTAAACCCATTGCCCCTTGTCCTGTCATTACAAGACCTTGTCAATAGTCCCTCCCCAGCCTTCCTGTAGGTCCCCTTCAGCTACTGGAAGGCTACTCTAAGGTCTCCTGGAAGCCTTCTCTTCTCCAGGCTGCAGAGCCCCAACTCTCTCAGCCTGTCCTACAATTAGGTAGCTAACTTAAGACATCCCCCCAAAAAGGTAAAAAGCTAATTTAAAGAAAATAATATTGACTAGCCATATTAATGAGCAACTGCCATTAATTTTAATGTTGTTAGAGTGTGATAGCCTTCATCTTCTAAAATGTTCTTTTTTCCCAGAGTGTCTTTCAGGCCATTACCCTTCCTGTAAGTCCCCTTCAGATATTGGAAGGCTATTTCCTGGGCTGTAGAGGAGCAACCTGCCATGACTGTCTCTCATTCTACTTGTGCCTCAGACAAAAGTGAGGCATGTGCTGACTGCTGCTCTTCTGCTTGGAAGCAACAAGACACTCTTCAAACGGAGGCTTCTCATATTCGCATGAAGTGGGACACTGGAAAAAATTACTTTGCCTTCTTCAGATCCATAATGGATGACTACAATGAGAATTCACTCAGGTATATTTTTTCATTATGCATAATTCAGTAATGAAAAGCATGGATAAGAAAAGGGAAGGAAGCTTCCCTTTGAGTATTTATTGGCAAAAGGTCAGTAAGTACCATTATGTACTGACACTCTGCAAATAGTGGAAGAGATCCTGATTATTTTTGCTCTTCAAAGTTCTTTCCAATCCTACATAAGCAGGCTGCATGTCCCTGGGAAACTACTTTACTGAAAACATAGCTAGGAATAAGAAGCTTATGTATGCTGAGACACACCTGAAAAACTTACAGGAGATGAGAATGCAAGAGAAAGGCATAGAGCAGAGCAAGTTTTAGGGAAACGTAAGGGAGAATGAATCAAACACTCAAAGCTAAGAATGATACTGAACTGATCAAAGAAAGTAAAAATAGGAGAAAAAAAACAAAACAAAACAAAACAAAAAAACCAAAGAGCTCCAGATAAGGAAAGAGGAAAAGAGATTGGTAAAACAGATGCAAGCAATGCTAACACCATCAGATCTGTCCAATACTGAACCCCCCTGAAGCTATTCATTTCATGATTACTTTTCCTACAAGCAAATACAGTTGTGTGGAAAACCACTTATAGCATCATAGAATCACAGAATGGTTTAGGTTGGAAGTGACCTCAAAGCTCATCCAGTTCCAACGCCCTGCCATAAGCAGGGACACCTCCCACTAGAACAGGTCGCTCAAGACCTCATCCAACTTGGCATTGAACACCTCCAGGGAGGTTGTGGAGCACAGAATCACAGAATGTGATCAAAGTGATTCTGTGATTCTGTGCTCCACAACCTCCCTGGGCAACCTGTGCCAGTGTCTCACCACCCTCATTGGAAAGAATTCCTTCCTAACATTCAGTTTCAACCTCTCCTCTCTGCCAGTTTAAACCCATTCCTCCTCATCTTGTCATTACAAGACCTTGTAAATAGTCCCTCATCAGCCTCCACCTGAATACTTTCACGTTCTATCCTACTGAAAAGATCTCAGTCGCTTTTGTAGATTGTTTCAGAGCTTACAGCAGGCAGAATCAAAGAGTATCCATTGATTTGATCTGGTCTGCTTTCTCGTACAGAAAAAATACATCAGATCCACTTCCTCCCACTGAAGCCAATTCTGTGGAGGGTAGGAAAAGGACACCCTCTTGTGAGTGAAAACCATGACAAACTGGCTGCTATCCTTGAAGTTTCTCCTGGTGGGGAATAACTTTTGCAGACAGAAAGTCATATGTCTTCCAATCTATTTTTTATGACCTCAGTTTCTGGATAATGATCCTTGTTTTGGCTATCTCTGCTGGAATAAACACTCTTTTAATATTACTATTATTTCTTTTTCTAGAGATGAGAACTATACAAAGTATTATGGCAACTGTATCCGTTATCCTATAACATCTTCATTATATTTCAATCACAGAATCACAGAATCATTTTGGTTGGAAAAGACCCTTCTAATGTCCTTGTGCCACCACCATCACACTGTTCCCCCCCCCTCCCCCATCAACAAACCTGTTCTGAGTCATTCCTTGCACACTAATGCTTCAGCATTGTTCTGATTCACATGTCTAATGTTCGGGTGCACTTTGTGTCAACGAGTTCACATTAAGGACCAATTTGAGCTGCCCTACCCATTTGTTCTCACCGTTAGGCAGCACTATGCCATTTCTCTAGCATCTGCCATTTCTGCCACTGACTGCCATTTTCATACTTACTTCCAGCTCCTTGATAAAACGATTATTAACATCAAACCTAGGATCAAAATCTATGAAGTTGAAATACAAATATCACTCTCCAATTTTAATTGCAATGGGTAAATGCTGACAGATAATGTTCACTTTCAGCAGAGGTTACTTCTCCCCCTCTACTCTGCCCTGCTGAGACCACACCTGGAATACTGTGTCCAGATTTGGGCTCCCCAGTTCAAGATAGACAGGGACCTGCTGGAGAGAGTCCAAGAGAGGGACATGAGGATGATTGGGGGATTTGAGCATCTCCCCTATGAAAAGAGACTGATAGCCCTGGGGCTGGTTAGTCTGGAGAAGACTGAGAGATCTAATCAATGTCTATCAATATCTGAGGGGTGGGGGTCAAGTGGAGGGGGCCAAGCTGTTTTTGCTGGTCAGCAGCAATAAGACAAGAAGCAATGGCTACAAACTGGAACATAGAAGGTTTCAGCTCAACTTGAGGAGAAACTTCTTTACAATGAGGGTGACTGGAGCAGGCTGCGCCCTGAGAGATTGTGGAGTCTCCTTCTCTGGAGACTTTCCAAACTTGCTTGGATACATTCCTGTGTGGATTACCCTGGGTGATCCTGCTTTTGGCAGGGAGGTTGGACTGGATGATCTCTGGAGGTCACTTCCAACCTAGCACTTTGTAATTCTGTTTCTACAGTGTTAACATATAACGTTTGGAATTGGTCCTTTACAGAAGTCTAACTATATTTATTGCAAAAGTTATCTTAAAAACTTTAAAAAGTTACTTGTTTTTAACCAAACTTAGCAGATAATCAAGGAACATTCTTTTTTTTTTTTTTTGTTTTTTTTTTGTTTTACACTACACATCTCACACAGATTGCTTGGTATGAATTAAAAGCCTATTCTTTAAGTATTTACATTATCAGAATCTTTTATCAGCTTATTCATTATTTCCCCCCCCCCGAAATTGTAACAGTTAACCAGTCCATAGCAAGTTAGTCATCCTGCCTGGTGTCCTGCAACACTTCCAGNCCCCCCCCCCCCCCCCCGAAATTGTAACAGTTAACCAGTCCATAGCAAGTTAGTCATCCTGCCTGGTGTCCTGCAACACTTCCAGAACTTAGCATTCCCAAAACTTCTAAAATTTCACCAGAATGTAGCATTTATTAAACTTTCATGGAGCCAAATGTCCCTTTTCTTAGCATCCTTAGATACCAGAAATCTTGGCATACCACTTTCAACACATGCATAATGTCTTCAGCACAATCTGATACTAAGAAGAAAGAGACCTGGAAATCTACAGTGTCTTTTTAAGGAGAGAGGCAAAATCATTTCTATTCAATTTCTGTGTCATCCAAATTAATATGAAAGGATGTCACGAACTAGTAAAATAATATTTTAGTATATGGTAGATATCTCAAATGAATTAAGGAAAAACAAATTTAAAAAAATGAGCAGATCTTTATTTTTCCAGGAATTCTAATTTAGGAATTTAGTCTAATTCTGCTGGCTATTTTGCAGCTGACAGAAAACAGCATCACTTTATAGTCAAAGAGGTTTTTAATAATTGGAATGTTGGCATTAATAAAAACCAGTAATCATTTCATCACCACAGCAGGTATGAATGCTGTTCTTTCTGAAACCACTCAGCCAGATTTGGACAGACTGAGAGCTGGGCGGAGAGGAACCTAATGAGGGTCCACAAGGACAGAGTCTGGCAGCTGGGCAGGAACAATAAACTGCACCAGGACAGGCTGGGAGGTGATCTGCTGGAGAGCAGCCCTGTGGTGAACGACCTGGGAGTGCTGGTGGGCAACAAGTTCTGCATGGCACAGCAATGTGCCCTGGGGGACAAGAAGGCCAATGGGGTCCTGGGGGCATTCAGAAGAGTGTGTCCAGCACATCAAGGGAGGTTCTCTTCCCCCTCTACTCTGCTCTAGTGAGGCCCCACCTGGAATATTACATCTCTGGGCTCCCCAATACAAGAGGGACAGGGATCTACTGGAGAGAATCCAACGCAGGGCTACAAGAATGCTGAAGGGACTGCAGCACTGCCTGATGAGGAGAGGCTGAGAGCCCTGGGGCTGCTTAGTCCAGAGAGGAGAAGGCTGAGAGGGGATCTGAGCAAGTCTCTAAATAGCTGAGGGCTGGGGGTCAGGAAGGAAGGGACAGGGACAGCCTCTGCTCACTTGTGCCCTGGCATAGGATAAGGGGCAAGGGATGGAAGCAACAGCACAGGAAGTTCCAGCTCAACATGAGCAAGAACTTCTTGACTGGAAGGGTCCCAGAGCCCTGGCACAGGCTGCTCAGAGAGGTTGTGGAGTCTCCTCCCCTGGAGCCTTTCCAGTCCTGTCTGGATGTGTTCCTGTGCCACCTGTGCTAGATTCTCTGGTCCTGCTCTGGCAGGGGGCTTGGACTGGAAGACCTGCAGTATAACCTTCCAACCCCTAACATCTGGTGAGCTTCTGATTCTGGAACCAAAGACAAAATTCCCACTCACTTCATATAGTAATAATAATTAAGGGACCATATTCCTTCTGCCTTCTCAGTGGCATTAAATAGACCTGAAAAGCTTTCAGCTCTCCATCTCTCTATCTAAAAATACACATTAAATCATATTTATTTTAAAAAATGAATAAATTAAAAACATTTTGGGGTTGCAAAGTGAAATTTACAGAGGGTGCAAAATGTAATCACATCGCTATCTGCTTGTGGGGATGCTTCATACTGTTTTAGCCTTTTATTAAATGAACATACTGAATGACCAAAGAATCTATACCTCATCTCATCCTGAAAAGCTTATTTACATATACCAGCAATATATTCAAGGACTGTGGCAAAAGCATCTTCAGGTAAGAGGAATTTGCACTGGCAGACCTGTAAGAATTTTCCAGCTATTCATTTGCAGCAAAGTGCTGAACTGTGACATACAGAACTGCTTCAAGACAGGAAGGAAAAAAGCAAACTTTAAGGTTTTACTTAGAACATGTAATTCTTAATCCTGTTTTCAAAACTCTTACTGGTAATGTTTTATTGTTAGCATAATTTGATTGCAAAGCACAGCAGAGAAGCTAAAGGAAACGAAAGTGCTGGGTTTGGTTTGGGTTTTTCTTTGTTGCTGTTTCTTTGTTTCCCTCACAGAAATCACAGCAAACAACCGGTTGGAAGAGACCTCCAAGATCATCCAGTTCAGTCTTCCATCCAGCACTGAAGGGCCAACACTAAACCATACTCCTAAGCACCAGCTCCACAGGCTGCTTAAACACCTTCAGGGATGGGGACTCCAGCACTGCCCTGGGCAGAACATTCCAAGGTCTCAGAACTCTCTCTGGGAAGAAATATTCCCTAGCTTCCAGCCTGAACCTACCCTGCTGCAGCTTGGAACCATTTCCTCTTGTTATTTTTTTTTACTTACTAGGAAGATGGTGGTAATTAATTAGAACAAATGGTAAAAATTAGACTTATCTCCCTTGTCCTCTCCGCTTGACAGTGGTACTCCATACCATCCTCTACATCTGTGTCAATGCAGACATCTCAGTTCTACATCNATCTCAGTTCTACATCTGTGTCAATGCAGACGTCTTCTTGGCTCTACATCTGTGTCAATGCAGACATCTTCTTGGCTCTACATCTGTGTCAATGCAGACATCTTCTTGGTTCTACATTTGTGTCAATGCAGACATCTTCTTGGTTCTACATTTGTGTCAATGCAGACATCTTCTTGGTTCTACATTTGTGTCAATGCAGACGTCTTCTTGGTGTTTGGACCCAAGAGCTTGTTTGTGCAACAAGAGCAAACATGCCAGGGATGCCACGAGAAGCTCAGCAACGTGCCAAACTCTCCAGCTTTTCCAGGTGGTTTTTTTTTTTAGGTTACAGCAAATACCAAGGGAGCCTTTTTTCCCCATTCCCTGCAGACGAGCATGCCCTGTAAAAGCGTTACCCAAGGCTCAGTGTGGTGAGCAGGCCACCACAAGCCACAGCAAGGGGATTAACACCCCCAGCTTTCATGTGGCTCCAGAGCCGCCGCTGCATTCCTCGGAGAGATCAGTGCCTTTTGGTTTGGCTCTGCAAAGGGAACAGTGTGCTGGGAGCTGTATGAAAGCTCTCTTCCCCGGCAAGATGCTGACAGAGGCCAGTGCACGCTCATAGGAGAGGTCATTCTGAGGGGAGGAAAGCAATAACAACCTGGCTGGAACAGACACCTCCTTCACAGAAAAATCAGTCGTTTATGTTTGCAGTCTTGAACACCTCAGTGCAAAAGATTTTGAAGTAGTTAATTTAAAAATAGAGCAGGGAGTCTGCTCTCGAAGTAGAAGTAAAGTACACACACTAAATATAACCTATTGCTGTCTACAGAAAACACTGCTAAGGGTAATGGCCTGAAAGACACTCTGGGAAAAAAGAACATTTTAGAAGATGAAGGCTATCACACTCTAACAACATTAAAATTAATGGCAGTTGCTCATTAATATGGCTAGTCAATATTATTTTCTTTAAATTAGCTTTTTACCTTTTTGGGGGGATGTCTTAAGTTAGCTACCTAATTGTAGGACAGGCTGAGAGAGCTGGGGCTCTGCAGCCTGGAGAAGAGAAGGCTTCCAGGAGACCTTAGAGTAGCCTTCCAGTAGCTGAAGGGGACCTACAGGAAGGCTAGGGAGGGACTATTGACAAGGACTTGTAATGACAGGATAAGGGGCAACGGGTTTAAACTGGCAGAGATGAGATTTAGACTGGATGTTAGGAGGAAGTTGTTTGCAGTGAGGGTGGTGAGACACTGGCACAGGTTGCCAGGGAGGTTGTGGCTGCTCCCTCCCTGGAGGTGTTCAAGGCCAGGTTGGACGAGGCCTTGAGTGACCTGTTCTAGTGGGAGGTGTCCCTGGTAGGGGGTTGGAACTGGATGATCCTTAAGGTCCTTTCCAACCTTACCATTCTATGATTCTTTCCCTTTCCCACTAGTACAGACTACCTAAAAGAGAGAAAGAATGCTACCTACAAGAGAAATTTGAGTTAATGTCAAGCCTTTCCAGAGCAAGGAGTAATGTAGGCATAAACCAAAGCAGTGGAACAAAAAAATGGCAGTAAGAAGAGAGCCCAGGTCCTCTAAGACAGACTTGAATGGGTAGCTGAGGACAGCATGACCTCAGGTAGTGCATCGCTTCCTCTTAAAAAGAGTTGCAATTTGTGACCAAGGAGCAATTTCAACATGAGGAACAAGATCAGGCAACTTGCTACCCTACAGGACACAGGCAAAAGCTGTGTTTATATTAATTGACATCCTCTCCTTAATTTCCACGTGGTTGAATGACTCCAGGCCTTCATACATTCTGCAGAGTTCTCACAGTCATGAAAACGCAAATTGAGCTGCAGCAAGGCAGGATGAGTGTGTAAAGCATCCACCCACACGTATCAGGGACTTCAAGCAACCTGGGTAACGGCAACTTGCCCTCATTCTACACAGCATTTTCTTACAAAGTCTGAGAAGGTTTTCAGATTCAGAATGGGTAAAGGAGGAATGTTCACACTGCTTGGTAATTTGGGCAGGGGTGGGTGTGGGTAGAGAAGAAGGGAGGTTTTCAGAGCCATTTGGTTACAAAGCTTGTTTGCACAGGGCTGTGCTGGCCTCATGGTGACTATTCATAAGAGATCCCCAGAAGAGCTGTAAAGTCTGTCTATAGCCCAGGTGCTATAATTGCTGTCTGTCAAAACAGAGCTGTTTTCTCAGCAAACATTTCAGAATGTCCAATGCTAAGTTGATTAGTTTGGGGTTTTCTGGGGAGGAATATAAAGATGATGGCTGGGAGGCAGAGTAAAACTGATGACTCCAAGACAAAACTTTGATTTCATTAAAACACTCCAGAGAGGGCTTAATTTCTCAGTTAAAAGAGAGTTCCTGTTCCTGGAAGGGAAGCAGGCAGTAGGAAGGAGTTATTACCAATCATGTCTAATTCCCACTGCAAGGAGCATGAATCAGATCAAGGACCAAAGAACAAGGACTTATCAGTAAAGAAACTGTCTCAACTGCCCCTTCAGCACAGCTGCTCACGCAGTGAAACCGTTTCTGGGCGGCAGAGGTGACTCCTTTCAATACACCCCACACTCACTGCTCAGATGTCTCTCTTGTGCTGAGTTTCTTGGGCTTCCCTTGTGCACAACAGCTTTAAGAATCTCCATTTTCACAGCAAGCCATTTTCACATCCAGCCTGCTCTGTGTTGGTAACATGGAAAGACATTTCTCCTCAGGGGAACCACATCATGAGATCATCTGCTGGGTTGGTACACAGGTACCAGACACCTGAGTATGTGAACTCCATCAAAACCACTTCCTCCACCAAGGTGCACACAGAAATGTCAGGGTTGGGACAGAGGCATAGCAGACGGAGTTGGCATGAGTGAAAAAGGAAGGAAATTAGGAGCATATAACAGACTGAGGCTTGAGCCATCTTCTACAATTAAAGAAACTTCACAGACTCTTAAAGTGGCAGAAGGCATTAGCTGTGCGTTTAGGCTGCGACTTACAACTTCCTACCTCTGTAGCACAGTTAAGGAGGGCAATGCAGATATAAGTCATTGCCAACCACAGCAGCCTCTCATAAACCCCTTTAGGAAGGAGTTGGTGAAGCAAATTCATAATGGCTCTTCCTGCACATTATCTGCACTTCTGCATTTTCCATCAGTAATCACTGCTCTCGAACATCCACTGTATTAAAGCAGCTTCATTTATACTGCTCAGGTTACATCAATGTCAACGCTTACTTGAAGTCCCAAGGTTTTAGGGGTTTGGAATGTTTCCATCAAAATTCACTTCAGGATGAAATGTGGCAAAGCAGAGCTCTGCCCCTCCTCATTTCCCAGGCAGTTTTGTACAGGGATTTTTACAAAAATCCATCTGTAAGCATTTAAGATCTTTCTGTTTCTCTCAAACTAGAAATGTCTTCAATTATTACTGTTCTTTTTATTATATTTGACAAAGGTTAATTGTGAAGTCTGAAAGCACAGAGATTTAAAGTTTTAATTCAAAGCAAGCACCTTGTTAAACCCGGTGCAGGATATGTTCCTCCTGGAGCGCACCTCCTTGTTTTAGCACCAGTTTATAGTAAAGACTACACATCTAAAGGTGACAGAGGGCACGGCAGTGGGTGGTTACAAGTGGAGCTCAAACAGTACAAGCAATAAGTAATAACATTTTATGATCATTTAGAAAAAACTCATGGAGTTTGCATCAAGGTTGAGATATTGCAGCAATTCTAATAAAAACTCTAATAATGCAATGGGAGTGATTTAAGGATTTTAATACTGATTAACTAATTTAATGATTAACAAAGCCCTGAGAAATACTAAGTTAATATTTTTTTTTCAAGCTAACCATCATTCTATAGCACTCTAGGAACATACCTGCGAAGCAGACATCATGCCAGAGACCTTCCCCAGGCTCTCTGGCTCACTTGAAAAGGCATTTATTTATGTTATTGCACTCAGCATTGCTAGGCACTTGCTCCAAAAGCAGGATTCATCACCCAGAATTGCATGCACAGGTTCCCCTTGCAGCTAATGAGGGAACTCACACACCTCACAGTGGAATAAAATGGAGGAACACTTTAATCACAGGAAAAACAGAGAGAGTTTGTTGTATTCCTAGTTTTAGGAAGTAAAATCATTGAATTATTGAACCATAGAATGTCAGGGGCTGGAAGGGACCTTAAAAGCTCATCCAGTCCAACAGCTCTGTCAGAGCAGGACCACCTACAGCAGAACACACAGGAATACATTCAGGCAGGTTTTGGATATCTCCAGAGAGGGAGACTCCACAACCCCCTGGGAAGCCTGTTCCAGTGTTCTGTCACCCTCACAGGGAAAAAAATTCCTCTTCACGTTTCATGAAATTTCCTATGCCTCGGCTTCCACCCATTGTCCCTTGTCCTGTCACTGGGCATTACCCAGCAGAGCCTGGCTCCAGCCTCCTGGCACCCTGCACATATTGATAACCATTGCTGAGGTCACCTCTCAGGCTCCTCTTCTCCAAGCAGCACAGCCACAGCTCCCTCAGGCTCTCCTTGTAACAGAGATGTTCCATTACCTTAATCATCTTTGTGGTTCTGTGCTGGACACTCTCAAGCAGTGTCCCTCTTGAACTGGGGGGCCCAGAATTGGACACAGTACTCCAGCTTTGGCCTCACCAGGGCAGAGTAGAGGGGCAGGCGAACCTCTCTTGACCTACCAACCACGGCCCTTCTAATCCACCCTAGAATAGCATTGCCCCTCCTGGTCACCAGAGCACATTGCTGGCTCATGGTCAACCTCCCATCCACTAGGACCCCCAGATCCTTTTCCCCTACTGCAAGAGGCTCTGTCTGTACCAATGGGATTCACAGCCCACAAGTAGTTCTCAGGATGTACACCTGAAACAGGCTCTTGCACACAACCAGAGCAACTCTTCTTACAGCATGTGAGTGAGAACTGACTGATGACATGTTAGTGACCACATCACTCAGACACACCAGTGACCACCTTATCTACAGCAATCTGCTTTTCTAGCACTACCCAGGAACTGTGAACTTGCAATGCGAGGAAATTGAACCTCACACTGCAGGACAGCTACGTAATGTACTCTAGGATCATTTTTCATTCCCCGTGAAGAAGGAAATACAAAACTGTGGATCTTTTCTGGCAATACTCAACAAGTTTCCTCATTTTATAGTGAGCCACTTTTATTTTTTTATTCTTTTGATGGTGCATTCATGATTTTTTTATGTTGATCATACCAAGTCACCCTCTCAAAGAAGGCCCAGAAGAAAGTTTGCAGTTAAGAACAGTAGAAGCACAGATGGGCTCTGCAAAGCCTCCTTTGCACATCCAATCAAAGATGAAGTTTGAAAGTGAGTTCTCCTCAGTATGAAAACAAATGCATCAGGTATAAGGAACTGTCACTGGAGACACTCAGGGTTATTTTCTAGATCAAACACTGCTTTAGTGATTTAAGGATTAAGCCTTCAACTTCCCTACTTGCTTCAATCCATAGCAGCCACAGCTGCCTAATGAAAGCTTTTCCACCCAGCTCCAGAAGGATCAGGAATGGCCTCTGAAATACCACATAGGTGCATGTGGACTGCCATGATGCAGCAAACCAAGCACTGCCAGAAGTTGGAGCCACAGCACTAAAAAGATGGAAGACATGAAGAGCGGTCAAGTTATCAGCCAAGGTACTGAACTTCAGAAGTGGCAAAGAAAAATTTCTGCACAGGACAGAAGATTCTGCACTGTAAATGCAGCAGAGCAGCAACAATGGATCCACTGCTAAATAGAGACCTGTATAAAACAGTCTCTAGCCAGCTGCTCTCACATGCTGATTTCCACTCTCCAGTTTGTTTTGATTCATGATAACTTGCAGGGCAGACGTTTTTCTTTTTGAACCAAGAGGCAACCACAACATTAGTAATTTATCATTCTGTCTCCTTTTATACCAAGTTCCAAACCTAACTAAAGTTACCAGGGCCTAATCATTTGCAGTTGGATAATCGATGATAACACCAGTATGTCTGAAATCGAAAGGCTACAGCCAGCTCCTGAACTGGCACAGGACCTGAGGACTACAGTTTTAACACAGCAACATCCCAGCAGCAGATACATTTATATAATGCAGATGAAATGTTAAGCAGATCGAGACCTTCTATTAGAATGATAGAATCATAGAATGCTAAGGTTGGAAGGGACCTCAAAGCTCATCTAGTTCCAACCACCTGTCATAGGCAGGGACACCTCCCACTAGTACAGGTCACTCAAGGCCTCCTCCAACNTCTCCTGGAAGCCTTCTCTTCTCCAGGCTGCAGAGCCCCAACTCTCTCAGCCTGTCCTCATAGCAGAGCTACTGCGGCCCTCTGAGCATCTTCGTGGCTTCCTCTGGACCCACTCCAACACTTCCATGTCCTTCCTGTGCTGGGGGCTCCAGAACTGCACACAGTACTCCAGATGGGGTCTGAGGAGGGCAGAGCAAAGGGGTAGAATCCCCTCCCTTGCCCTGTTGCCCACACTGCTCTTGCTGCAGCCCAGCACTCGGTTGGCTGTCTGGGCTGCACGAGCACACTGCAGAAGCTAAGAAGATGCTAAGAAGCTATAATATTCATGATTTTTGCATATTAAAAGAAACAAATAACAGACACTTCATGTGCCTCCCTGTGGATATCCTTTGTCTAAACCACAGGTCAGCACACAGAAAGTAGGACCACATGAAGGACCAAATTTATGTCTTATCATCTGAACGGCTACCACTCACAGTGATTTTTCTGTCTATTCCTATTTTGGTAAGTTCAGTCCCTTGCCATCACAGATCATCATACCATATAATCATTTTTAAGTGCAGTACAATTTCCTCTTCAGCCCACTATGGCTATCAGAAGACTTCCAGAAATGACATTGGTCTGCTGTCTAAGACAATAGAATTCTGACTGTAGCCAGACAGGGGCCCACAGCTTGAATGGGAAAAAAAAACATTTCTGAGGCTTGCTGCCCAAGATGGAGAGGTTTACCTTTTTTGACTAGCCTCTGAGCTTCAGCTCAGAAATGTTTTCAGGAAAGACATTTCATTCATGTAGCACCATACATAAGAAGGGGAACACATACATAAGAAGACCCTGTGAGACCTGTGCTCTGGCAGGGAGTGCTGGACTCAAAGATCTCCAGAAGTCCTTTCCAACCCCTAACATCCTGTGAGCCTGTGAACGGCAGGTAGCAGAATTTAGTTCCCTGAATAATTTAGCTTCAGATGCCAACAGAGAGGTAATATTCCCAAATGCTCCAGAACTGCTAACTGGTGTGCAAATGGCAATTCCTGCATATATTCAACAGCTTCCAGTGGAAACCAGAGCAAAATACTGCTTGCAGCATCACTGATTTTAAGTACTTAAATCAGAGGCATCCAGGATCAGGCTCCGGTCAACTCTGTAGTGCCCCTAGCATCGTGGATGTTAAGTTCCTGTGCTCTTACACTTCAGCAGATGAAGGGACCTCTGTGATAACTTTTCCCACCTTAAAGATGCTTCTTTTAGATACAACTCTCATTGTTGTGTGTACACACAGAAACAGTAGCAAATGAGGTGAGGGTGGGGAAAGTTCACCCTGCAAAAGGCTGAGATGCTTCATTGTTGTAGCCACAAGACAATAAAAGAGATTGGTTGAGATTTTTACAAGTACTGACAGCCAATTCCACTACTGCTGGCTGACTCATAAGATTTAAATATCTGCATCTCAAGTTTTATAACTTGCCTCCCTAAGGAATTCCTAAACTCCTTTCCAGAGTCTGTTTAGAAAAAGGGAAACCATTCACTTTGGAAAAGACAGGACTAATGCCCTTACTCTGGGGGCTCTGGTTTTGGCTTAGTCCCCTCTGTTCCCCATCAGACACAACAAGAATGAACCTGATTGCTGTGAATCAACAGTTCTAATCCATGAAGTTCAAACACCAAATGCCAAGGACCAGGCTTCACTCGCAAGCATTACCACACCCAGCTCTTATTTCCTGAAATTAATGGAAAAATACAGTTACAATAAGGAGGAATGAGAACAGTGATTGCAGTTGTAGCAGAAAGGAATCAGACAGATATTTCCACTATAGGAAACCTGAAGCAAATCTAATTTCAGGTTAAAAGGAATCACTGTGCAATCAAACTGCTTAAAACCTATTTGTAGGCATAGAATCATAGAATGGTAAGGTTGGAAGGGACCTCAAGGATCATCCAGTTCCAACCCCCTGCCATAGGCAGGGACACCTCCCACTAGAACAGTTCACTCAAGGCCTCCTCCAACCTGGCCTTGAACACCTCCGGGGAGGGAACAGCCACAACTTCCTTGGGCAACCTGTGCCAGTGCCTCACCACCCTCACTAGAAAGAACTTCTTCCTAACACCCACTTTCAGTCTCCCCTCTGCCAGTTTAAACCCACTGCCCCTTGTCCTGTCATTACAAGACCTTGTCAGTAGTCCTTTCCCAGCCTTCCTGTCGGCCCCCTCCAGATATTGGAAGGCTACTCTAAGGTCTCCGGGAAGCCTTCTCTTCTCCAGGCTGAAGAGCCTCATCTCTTGTAGCCTGTCCTTACAGCAGAGCTGCTTCAGCCCTCTGAGTATCTTTGTGGCCTCCTCTGGACCCACTCCAACAGTTCCATGTCCTTCCTGTGCTGGGGGCTTCAGAACTGCACACAGGACTCCAGATGGGGTCTGAGGAGGGCAGAGTAAAGGGGCAGAATCCTCTTCCTTGCCCTGCTGCCCACACTGCTCTTGCTGCAGCCCAGCACACAGTTGCTGTCTGGGCTGCACTCACACTGCAGGCTCATGTTGAGCTTTTCATCAACCCAGACCCCAAGGTCCTTTTCCTCAGGGCTGCTCTCCAAACATTCCCCACCCAGCCTGTATTTGTGGTTGGGATTGTGCCTACCCATGTCTGATGAGACTCCATATCTACTCCTCTGATCAGGACTTGCTATTTTTACTAACAATCCAGGTAATTGAAGTGCTCTCAGCTCCAACTAACTACTTAGATCTGATCCACTTCAGCATTTGATAGTATACAGAAGCACTGCAGAAAGAGACATTCTTAAGAGCAGAAGGACTAAAGCCACATGACAAAGATAGACAGATTTCGAGTGTTATACCACACCCTGCTATGGGAGAAACAGAATTCTGGCTCCAGTCTTTTCAGGTGAACAAACAGGTGTTCCCCAGCATCTTCTTTGAACCATGCTACCGATTCCAAACTCATTCAGCCTCAATACCTGCCGCTTCTAGAAGTGCTTTTAGATTCATGTAAGAGTTAAAGCTCAATGTGATAAATTCCATCTTCCCACGAAGAAAGCATTCTTTTCCACTCAGAAAGTGACACAGGACTGCATTAGTAAGCATTGTTATACTGTCATAACTTCCTCTATTAAAAAAAAACAAAACCAAATAATTGGATACTCTTTTGGGTGTCCATGGTGAGGTGGTGGCAGCAGTGAGATTACAGTAGCCTCTGTGAGGAGACGTCAGGGCTGCTCCAAGCTGGACACAGCTGGTTCCTGATGGCTCCCACAGACTCACTGCAGGGCACAGCTGAGCCCCTCAGCCAAGCTGGTGGCACCTTTGGGAAAACATGTTTTAGAAAGGGCAAAACCTACCACACAGGCAGAGGAAGGGGGCAGGAAGAGACAGTGAGAAACAGCAGCAGGAACACCAAGGTCAGAAAAGGAGGAGGGTTGCTCCACGTGCTCCAGCCTGTGGGCAGCCCATGCTGGAGCAGATATCCATTGCAGTTCTTGGAAAGCCCATGCTGGAACAGATTTTTGCCCTGAAAACTGAAGAGGGGGAAGGAGTGACAGAGAGAAAGTATGTACTAACCATATCCATCCTTCTCTGGACCCTTCAGAGAGTTGAGTAGAGGAGCCTGGATTGATAGACTGACACTGAGCATGGGGAAGGAGGAAAGGCATTGCTTTTGGGTTTGACTTTGGTTTTCACTACAAAAATGTATTTTCATTTTCCCCAAGCAGGGTTCGTTTAGCCTGTGAGAGTAAAACAGTAAGCAGTCTCCCTGTCTTCATCATGACACATCGGCACTCTCATCCTGGCGCTTCCTGCAAGGAGAGATCAAAGTGTCCTTTGCCTTTACCTTATCAAAAGGATTTGATTGTGGTGCTTGAATAATGTTGAAGTGAGGTTATAGAGCTGTAGGGTTACAGTGCTGGTAGCTCTAAACTGTGGTAGAGCTTAGTAAGGACCCACAACGTGGAGGAGTTCAATGAGAAATAAGGAAAAGGTTAAATAGGGAGAGATTTGTCCCTGGAGGTGTTCAAGAAATGTGTGGTCATG
>VWYK01055663.1:442-15930 GCA_013399775.1 Semnornis frantzii | reverse complement strand
AATATATATAATTATATGTAGTAATATATCTGCTTATATATTGTGCTAAGCTGTGAATATAAAGCTTCATTCCTTAACTTCCAGCTGGCTGAGTCTAGTCTGGGTGATTTCATTGGGGGGTGTGGGTGGTGTAACTCCCAAACCATTACATTAGATAAAGACAGTTTTTTGGGGTTTTTTTACATTTCTTTTTATGACTGTTTTCCTTGACCTCCTGCTGAGGACACAAATAAAGAAACAGTATAATGCTGCTCTGGCATCTAAAAGAGTTTTGCATATTTAAAGGCTTAAAGAAAATCTTCAGAGAGTGATGAGAAAAACATGCAAGAAAAGGCAGTCGTATATTAGTTTCAGAGCTCAGAAACCCTAAAAAAATCACTTGGCAGAGGTAAAATTGTACACCTAGAAAAATGTATGAATGTGACTTAGAAAGACTGCATTTCAACCCTGCCATTCTGGTGCACCTTGTTTCTAAAAAAGAAAAAAAGACAAACAGGAACAAATTTCAAAGAGTAGTAGCAAACTGATGGCATATCTGTAAAATCGGAGTCTAAGCCTGGGAAGAATTCCAAAGTGGTGGCTGTGAAGAGAGATGAGCACATAGCATGAATTAGTAGGAGCATCATCACAGCTCAATCGTCCTTCTCTCAGTCAAGCTGCTTTTCAATCTCAGAAGTCTTACTTGTGTGGTCCTAGCTTCTCTCTTTTGTACCTTTTCTGTATGTGTATGAAATCCTGTGGTAAGGAGTACGATGATAAAGAGACATGGAAGAGTCAGTAAACAGCACCTCCTGCATACCTAAGGGCCTAAACCAGTTTCTTGAACCCAGGAGAGGTCAATGATCAGAACACTGGAACAGGATGTCCAAGGGGGTTGTGGAGATATTCAAAACCCGCCTGGACACGTTCCTGTGTGATTTGGTATAGGAGATCCTGCTCTGGCAGGGGGGTTGCACTGGATGAGCTTTGGAGGGCCCTTTCAGCTCCTGACATTCTATGATTGTATGATCATGATATGGAAAATAAAGCTAGGATACCAGTGCCTAAAGAATTGTGTCTGATGCCACATGAGCTACAGAGGCCAGCAAAGTGACACAGAATATACAGAAGATCCATGCCTTTAGAGAGAGGCAATGTGAAGGTCCAGTAGGATAATCCAGCGCACCCAAGTGCACCTAGGTTCAGACGGCTCAGTGCTGTTCTCCTTCCAATCAAGTTCAGCATTTAACAGGTGTCTCAGAGACACAAACGAGATCTTTTTGTCCAATCTGTATCTTTTGTGCAGAATGGTGGCAGTCTTGAAAAAAGTTTCTTGGAGTCGAGCATAAATCAGAGATGGTCACTGGTAGGCAGAGAACAAAATTCTGAAGGCCAACCAAAGTGAAGACTTGAGGAAGACAGGAAAGAGCCTGTCCAGTCCAACCGCCCTGCCAGAGCAGGATCACCTACAGCAGATCACACAGGAACATATCCAGGTGGGTTTTGAGTATCTCCAGAGAAAGAGACTCCAGAACCCCCCTGGGCAGCCTCTTCAGTCTTCTGACATCCTCATGGGGAAAAAATTCGTCCTCATGTTTCCACGGAGTTTCCTATGCCTCAGCTTCCACTCATTGCCCCTTGTCCTGTCACTGGGCATCACCCAGCAGAGCCTGGTTCCAGCCTCTTGTCACTCACCCTGCACATATTGATAACCATGAAAGAGGTCACCTCTCAGGCTCCTCTCTCCAAGCTCCAAGCCCCAGCTCCCTCAGGCTCTCCTTGTAACAGAGATGCTCTGTTCCCTTAATCATTTTTGTGGTTCTGCACTGGACTCTCTCAAGCAGTTCCTTGAGGTCTTTCTTGAACTGAAAGGGCCCAGAACTGGACACAGTACTCCAGATGTGGCCTCACCAGGACAGAGTAGAGGGGCAGGACAATCTCTCTTGACCTACCAACCACGGCCCTTCTAATCCACCCCAGAATGGCATTGCCCCTCCTGGCCACCAGAGCACATTGCTGGCTCATGGTCAACCTCCCATCCACTAGGACCCCCAGATCCTTCTCCTCTTTGCTGCATTCCAACAGGTCAGTCCAAAACCTATCCTGATCCCTGGGGTTGTTCTTTCTCAGATGCAAGACTCTCCCCTTGCCCTTGTTGAATGTCATTTGGTTTCTCCCCACTCAACCCTCTAGCCTGTGCAGGTCTGGCTGAATGGCAGCACAGCCTTCTGGGGTGTGGCAGTCAGTCCTCCCAGGTTTGTGTCTCAGGTGTCACTCTGCTACAGGCAGCCCAAATGATTCTTTCACACTATTTACATTTTTCTGTGCTGAATTTTCCTTATCCCTGAATAAGATGATTTTTTTTCCCCAAAAGAGCATTTTGAGAATTAACATGGTATTTGTAACTGCTTCACCATTCAGATGGAAAGGACTACAGAACGTGCAGTAACATCATGAGCACTGAATACCAGTTCAGTGTAAATGGCAATTATAGAGACTGCATAATTGAAAAACAAAAATTCATCCCTAGATCCATTTTAAGGCCATGTGGATCTCATTTTCATGAGCAAGAGAACAAACTCCTCTTGTTCATTAAAAGTATAGGTAATTCCAAATGCCACCACAGTGCCACCAAGTGCAGCTGGAAATGCTGAGAAGCTGGGTAATGAAACACTTCCATTAGACTACCCTAACTCTAAGCTCACAGCAAAACATCAACTAGACATAAACTGGAAAATTGTGCAGTGCATGAATGGCAAAGAGGAATGGCTTTTTTTGTTCCTTTAGCTACTATTACACAGGATCACAGGATGTTAGGGGTTGGAAGGGACCCAAAGAGGTCGTCAAGTCTAACCCCCTGCCAGAGCAGGACCAGACAATCTAGCTCAGGTCACACAGGAACACATCCAGACAGGCTGTGTCTGTCTCCAGAGAGCCTTGAAAGGCTCCAGAGAAGGAGACTCCACAGCCTCTCTGGGCAGCCTGTGCCAGTGCTCTGTGACCCTTGCAGTAAAGAAGTTGCCCCTTGTGTTGAGCTGGAACCTCCTGTGCTGCAGCTTCCATCCATTGCTCCTTGTCCTATCCCAGGAAGCAAGTGAGCAGAGCCTGTCCCACCCCTCCTGACCCCCAGCCTTTGGATATTTCACTGTATCACAGTATCACCAAGGTTGGAAGAGACCTCAAAGATCATCAAATCCAACCCATTACCACAGACCTCAAGACTAGACCATGGCACCAAGTGCCACATCCAAACCCACCTTGAACACCTCCAGGGACGGTGACTCCACCACCTCCCTGGGCAGCCCATTCCAGTAGTGAATGACTCTCTCAGTGAAGAAATTGATTAAATACCCTCTCAGTCTTCTCTTCTCCAGACTAAACAACCCCATCTCCCTCAGCCTCTCCACATCAGGCAGTGCTCCAGTACCCTCATCATCCTCGCAGCCCTCTGCTGGACCTCCTCCACCAGATCCCTGTTCCTCTTAAACTGGGGAGCCCAAAACTGAAAGCAGTACTCAATATGAGGTCTCACCAGGGCAGAGTAGAGGGGAAGAACCTCCCTTGATCTGCTGGACACACTCTGCTTAATACACCCCAGGATCCCATTGGCCTTCCTGGCCACCAGGCCACATTGCTGTCCCATGGATGTTCTCCAGTAGCACTCCCAGGTCCCTCTCCACCGGGCTGCTTTCCTGCAGGTCACCTCCCAACCTGTCCTGGTGCAGTTTATTATTCCTCCTCAGCTGCAGGACTCTGCAGTTATCCTTGTTGAACCTCATTTGTTTCCTCTGTGCCCAGCTCTCAGCCTGTCCAGGTCTCCCTGGATAGCCACATAGCCTTCAGCTGAATCAGCCAAGCCTCCCAGTTTGGTATCATCAGCAAACTTGTTGAGTAGACTCTGTCTGTCTGTCTGTGCCCTCATCAATGGCATTGATGAAGATATTGAACAGCACCAGACTCAGCACTCATCCCTTCTTTAAAAGATCCCCTTTTTAAAAGACTTTTTCTAGGACTTGTAGGATTTCCTTGGGAGCAGAGCAGCTGAGACCAGTAGAGTTTGTCCTTCACAAGGCATGGTCCAGACCAGCCATATCAGGGATGAAAGTTTAACTGTGACTGTTGGTCAGGAGGAGCCAAATTTTCCATCAGGCATGGGAAGCAGGCATTTCCTGATGCCTAGTTGACATATAACTGATTCCAAAATGAGTTGGCCATGGGAATGGGGGGTAGAGTAACTCCAAAAGAAGACTTGAGGGTTTTATTCCACGCCTCATACTGTAACCTGACAATTCTTGAGTAAGCATTCCTACCTTTCAAATTCATTACATTATCGTTCAGTGGCTCATCTGCTACGAAACTTAGAGAGCTTACAAGAATCTACAGAATATTAACTGAATTGTTTATCAAAAATAAAAGACTGCTGGTCCAGGCAGGCCAAACAAAGCACAAGTCTTGCGTGAGCAGTGCACACGTGGGCTTCTGCACCAGCAAAATGTGCAACAGCAACTGGGCTGAGGTAGTGAAAACTGAAAATCCTGTATCCCTTCACTCAGGGTTCATTGCTGTGAGTAAAGCATAACTTACTGCACCATTTACAGATTAATTCCACATTGCTGTTGTTATATCACAGGCTCACAGGATGCTAGGGGTTGGAAGGGACCTCTGGAGATCTTCTAGTCCAACCCCCCTGCCAGAGCAGGACCAGAGAATCTAGCACAGGTCACACAGGAACACATCCAGACAGGGCTGGAAAGGTTCCAGAGAAGGAGACTTCACAAAAAGATATACTGAGCATTCCCATACAAGAGGATACATTGAATATTCTCATGCAAGAGGATATACTGAATATTCCCATACAAGAGGATATGCTGAATATTCCCATGCAAGAGGATTTACTGAATATTCCCATACAAAAAGGTACAGTGAATACTCCACACAAGAAGTTACACTGAACATTCCCAGGGTATCCAGACAAGGCAAAGGACCACATCCAGACAGGGATGGAAAGTCTGCAGTTAGTAAAACAGAAAATGAAACCAGAACAGAGATCTACTAAAAGGCAACAAATCTCCCATGTATGCAAATTAAACATTTATCTTATTTGTATCTCTGAGATGAAAACCAGGTAGTTAACCAATGTCACTTCTGTCCCCCTAACACTCTCTTCATGTAAGGTCTTCAAACTTTGTTTTAGAAGCAAATAATAAAAGGAGAACTTCTTACACTTAGCATTATTTAAGTTGCTTTGAGAGGATATTTGTCTATAAAACAGAAAAGAAACTCAGTACTGGCGATTTGTATTACTCTGTGTAAACAATATGTGTGACTAATACAATGGAGATGTATCAGTACACTTCCCAGACATCTGAAGCACTCAGTCTCCCCAAAACAGAATCATTGAAAGGTTTAGGTTGGAAGGGACCTCAAAGCTCACCCAGTTCCAAGCCCCTGCCATAGGCAGGGACACCTCCCTCTAGAACAGGTCACTCAAGGCTTCATCCAACCTGGCCTTGAACACCTCCCTGGGCAACCTGTGCCAGTGTCTCACCACCCTCACTGCAAACAACTTCTAACAACTTCTAACTCCTAACATCCAGTTTCAATCTCTTCTCTGCCAGTTCAAACCCATTCCTCCTCATCCTGTCATTACAAGACCTTGTCAACAGTTCCTCTCCAGCCTTTCTGTAGCCCCCTTCAGATACTGGAAGGCCACTCCAAGTTCTCCTGGAAGCCTTCCCTTCTCCATGCTGCAGAGCCCCAACTCTCACAGCCTGTCCTCATGTATGACTGCAGTCCACAGGCTTCTCCTGTCTGGGCCAAAGGAAATGCTGACACACTCAGCACCAAACACCTTTTCCATCCTCCCACAGTTTACTTGCATTTCTGCCTAAGTGCTGTTTTCCTTTGACTCCAAAGACAGCTTCACCTGCAAGGTTTCATTTTGCTGTTTGACACCTTGCTGTTGAATTTTCCTCACTTCACAAAAGAACTTGCTACAATGCCTCTTTCACAACTGCTTCTTTGTAGTGAATGAAAGGCTTCATAGCTGTATTCTGCCTGTGGAATTGATTCACTCTGCACCACTGTACTTTGTGCATTGTGGCTTTGCCAATTTGTTACATGGCTCATTTGTCACCATATCTACCAAAGCAGATCAAGGCAAGCCAAAAATGTATTTGTTTTTTTTTTTTTTAAATTAACATGTACTGGCTAAATTAATCTAGTTTGTCAAACTTCAAAATAGAACTCTTGTGAACAATGACAATCTAGGAAGCAAGACAAACCTGATGATCAGCTTAGCAAAAGAAAGCAGATCGCTTCTCTCCAATTGCAGCACTGAAATGGTGAGATAAGCACATTCAGTTCCAGATACAGACATCTCATAGAGAAAAATGAGGATGTAGAAAGGACCTGTATGAGGATGTGCTAGAACAGAGGAATAAATGAAGAAGTACATACCTTACAGGCACAGCATTTCTTGTTTTCCTAAACTGAATGGTGCTGTCAATACACCAGAGGGACAGGATGGTATCCAGAAGGACATGGACAAGCTGGAGAGGTGACCCAGGTGAACCTCATGAGGTTCAACAGGAGCAAGTGCAGTGTCCTGAAGTGGGGCTGGAACGATCCTCACTATCAATACAGGCTGGGGGAGGAGATGACATAAAGCAGCCCTGTGGAAAATGACTTGGGGGTGCTGATGGAGGAAAAGCTGAACACGAGCGGGCAGTGTGAGCTTGCAGCACAGAAGTCCAAGGGCAGCCTGGGCTGCATCAAAATATGCATCAAAGAGGTGATTCTGCCACTTTGCTCTGGGGAGATCTCACCTGCAGTACTGCATCCAGCTCCTCAAGACAGGAAGGACATGGACCTGATGGAGCAGGTCCAGAGGAGGCCATGAAAATGATCAGGGGGTTGGAGCGGCTCTGCTATGAGGACAGGCTTATGGAGCTGGAGGTGTTCAGCCTGGAGAAGAGAAGGCTCCAGGGAGACCTAATAGCAGCCTGCCAGTACCTGAAGGGAGCTACAAGAATCATAGAATGGTAAGGTTGGAAGGGACCTCAAGGATCATCTAGTTCCAACCCCTTGCCATAGGCAGGGACACCTCCCACTAGTACAGGTCACTCAAGGCCTCAGAGAAACTGTTTGCAAAGGCCTGCAGAGACAGGATGAGGGCAATGGCTTCAGACTAGAGTAGAGCAGATTGAGATTGGATGTTAGGAACAAGTTCTGCACCATGAGGGTGCTGGAACACTGCAACAGGTTGCTTAGTGAGGTGGTTGAGGCCTCATTCCTGGAGATATTGAAGGTGAGGCTGTGGGCAACTTGATCTAGTTGAGGATGTCCCTGCTGAGTGCAGAGGGGTTGGACTGGATGAGCTTTGGAGGTCTCTTCCAGCCCAGTCCATTCTATTGAATATGAGCATCTCCAACATTGTGATATTTAAAAACCCTACCAACTCAGTATATTCAGAATTTGGTTTCTGACATCAGTTCTGTGATTGTGGCCATTTCATGTTTTTGTTTTCAGTTTATTCCTCTGAGGAACAATGACAGCATTTCTCTGTTTTTATAAAAATGAAGGCTTGACATATAAGAGTTTTCAAAGAACTGAACTGAACTGCAAAGGACTATCATTCACAGTTGCATTATTAGTATTTTCAAAGCAAGTGCGGTCATAAAATCACAGAATTGCAAGGGCTGGAAGGGATTTTCCAGTTCCAACCCCACTGCCATGGGCATGGACACATAACACTAGATCAGGCTGCTCAGAGCCACATCCAGCCTGGCCTTAAAAACATCCAAGCATGAGGCTTCCACCATCTTGCCAGGGAACCTGTGTCAGTGTCTCACCATCCTCATGGTGAAGAACTTTTTTCTAACATCCAATCTGAATCTATCCACTTCTGGTTTTGCTCCATCCCCCCAGTCCTGTCACTACTTGACATCCTAAAAAGTCCCTCCCCAGCTTTCTTGTAGCCCCCTTCAGATCCTGGAAGGCCACAATAAGGTCTCCTCTGAGCCTTCTCTTTTCCAGACTCAACAACCCCAACTCCTCTCCTCACAGCAGAGCAGCTCCAGCCCTCTGATCATCCTCATGACCCTTCTCTGGACACCTTCCAGCACCTCCAGATCTTTCTTCCAATAGAGGCACCAGAACTGGGCACAGTGCTGCAGGCGGGGTCTCACCAGAGCAGTGTAGAGGGGCAGAATCCCCTCCCTCACCCTGCTGCCCACACTTCTCTTGCTGCAGCCCAGCCTCTGGTTGCTCTCTGGGTTGCAAGTGCACACTGCTGGCTCACACTGAACTTCTCATCCATCAGCATCCCCACGTCCTTTTCTTCAGGGCTGCTCTCAAGCCAGACAATGCCAATCTGAGATTGCCCCAGCCCAAGTGCAGAATCCTGGCTTTCTCCACATACCAGAAGATATGCTTGGCACTCTTTATAATCTAACCCTGTCAGACGTCCTGCCTACTGTGAGCTTGAAAAGCAGCAAGAATTTTGCAGTTACCATGAAACGACAAATGTAATGATGTTTAGCTCTTTCTGTTTAAAAAAAAAGTAAGGTTCCTTTGCCTGAAGAATAGGCAAAATGAATGATGTCCAACAGCAAAGTTGCTCTTTAGAAACTGAATCTGCAGGCCAAAGTCAGTATTCCCAGAAAGAAGCAAACCCATCATGTAGAACAAGATCATTATAGAATATCTATTTTTATAAGACACATTGCTGGTTCTTAAGAAATTCATTGAGGGAAGTATATGACCTGTGCTGAAGAATCACAAAACCTGCAAGATAACATTCTCTCTAGTCTTCATTTTGTCTGAACTAACTTCAAAATACAGTCAGCTCTATTTTAGTCTATTCATGATATGTTGGTGTAATTTGTCTGTAAAAATCTCCAGGGAACACTACTCTACAGCCTTCCTGGAATTCCTGTTCACTTAGAGAGATCATTTTGAATTCTCATTTTGTTCTCCAAATTCACCAGGGCATTTCGGCAGCCACTTTGTCAATGGACATTTTGAACAGTAGCAGACCTGGGACAGACCTCTAAAGACATCATGTAACATAGATTCCTATCTTGACAATGATTAATTATTCTTTTCAAGCTTACTGACTTTTTAGTACAGTTTGGAGCCCCCAACACAATAAGGACATGGAACTGTTGGAGTGAGTCCAGAGAATGCCATGAAGATGCTCAGAGGGCTGCAGCAGCTCTGCTATAAGGACAGGTTGAGAGAGTTGGGGCTCTGCAGCCTGCAGAAGAGAAGGCTTCCAGGAGACCTTAGAGTGACTTTCCAGTATCTGAAGGGGGCTACAGGAGGGCTGGGGAAGGACTACTGACAAGGTCATGTAATGACAAGATGAGGAGTAATGGGTCTAAACTGGCAGAGGGAAGATTGAAACTGGATGTTAGGAAGAATTTCTTCACAGGGAGGGTGGTGAGACACTGGCACAGGTTGCCCAGGGAGGTCGTGGCTGCTCCCTGCCTGGGTTTAAGGCCAGGTTGGATGAGGCCTTGAGTGACCTGTTCTAGTGGGAGGTGTCCCTGCCTATGACAGGGGGTTGGAACTGGATGATCCTTGAGGTCCCTTCCAACCTTACCATTCTATGATTCTATGACTATTTTCTAAGAAATGTAACAAAAGCCTTAAGAGAGTAAACTCAGATTTGGTTAATACACAACAAGTGTCTGGTTTGACATTTCTCACAGAAAAGAACTTTAGAATGGAATAAATTCCAGCAATCCTACCTGCAGCCTCATGGACAGTACTTAACAAGAAGTCTTTATGCACCTTCTGACCTTGCACCCTGAGGCCTGAGTAAGTGGTTTGAGCCACAGGAGTCCATAACCCCACAGCTGTAAGGAACTCACAATGACATTTACATACAGGATTCAGCAGGAGCCCCAACAAACCAGGTGAGAGTGTTAGAAAGAAGGAACCTGAATAAGTCTTTCTGAGTAAGGCTTGTATGGCAGAATTTCTGTTATACAGGCTCACAGGATGCTAGGGGTTGGAAGGGACCTCTGGAGATCTTCTAGTCCAACCCCCCTGCCAGAGCAGGACCAGAGAATCTAGCACAGGTCACACAGGAACACATCCAGACAGGGCTGGAAAGGTTCCAGAGAAGGAGACTCCACAAAAAGATATACTGAGTATTCCCATACAAGAGGATACACTGAATATTCCCGTACAAGAGGATATACTGAATACTCCCATACAAGAGGATATACTGAATACTCACATACAAGAGGATACACTGAATACTCCCATACAAGAGGATATACTGAATATTCCCATACAAGAGGATACATTGAATATTCCCATACAAGAGGATACACTGAATATTCCCATGCAAGAGGATATACTGAATATTCTCATACAAAAAGGTATAGTGAATATTCCACACAAGAGGGTATATTGAACATTCCCAGGGTATCCAGACAAGGGCTGTAGTGACTGTCAGAGACTTTACTCATTTCTCCATTTTTTTGTACCCAGTCCTCACTTGTTGCCTTCTAGGGCAGCCATTACTTGCTCCAGATGTTATTTCTGTAACTAGAGCAAACTGCCCTGACTCTCAGAAAAGGAACTTCTGCTCAGCTGCAGAGCAGAGGCTGAAGTGAGACTCTGCCTCACAAACAAGCTGCAAAGCTGCTCTGCTGTTTTAAAAGCAGCGAGGGGAGGGCTCGGCCACGCACCGCGGCCATGCGAGCATCTCTAACACTGGTGATGCCCCTCCTTGGATTTTGAACTATGCTGATGATGTCTGGATGGGATTTCCAATAGCTCAAAGCTACTATTGTTCACACTACATTAAACCTACAATACATGCAATGAGGTATGATAATATTTTCACTTGGAACTTCTATTAACCCACAACTTGACTGCGCTTAATGAAATATGTAGTGCTTGCAGAGCTGATTTATATGCATCACTATTTACAGTGCACATTTAGAAAAGAGGAAAAAGCACCCTAAGGAACTCTTGATTCTTTTGACTTGAACAGAAAGTAAAAACTGCCTGATTTGGTTTAGCTTAGAAACAGCCTTGGAAACTCCAGAATCTTATAGCTGGATTAGGGATGGCGACAGGAATCACCGATGCAGCTGAGACAGCCAGCACAGGAAATGTACTGCTGCTACCAATCTTGAGCCAAACCACTTTCGCATATTCTAAACCAAGATTCACAGTCATATTTGTGTTCGTAGTGTACAGAAAGGTATAGAGACAATTAAAAAAGGCACAATGGAAATCTTAAAATCTGGTTTCGTCAGTGTTGTTCTAAAGAGGAGTGGTGTGGAGGATTCATAAGCCACAGGGAAATGACATAGATTCTCTCAAACAGATAAACCTTCGCCTCTCACAGAACTTCTGAATGCATTTCATTACAAGGGTATGTTAGAACACAGCAGTAGTTTGTGCTGGAAAAGACAGATGGAATGAGCTAGCAGAAGGCACTACATTGGTGTCCTTAGAGGCATCTTACAAGCATCTGTTCTACAGGTTAGTCAAAGTAAACTCATCACGCATTTTATTCACAGGATCACAGAATTGTGAGGGTTGGAAGGCACCATCTAGCTCCAACCCCCTTGTCGAGGGCAGGGACACCATGCACTACATCAGGTTGTCCAAAGCCACATCCAGCCTGGCCTTAAAAACATCCGGGGATGAGGCTTCCACCACCTCCCTGGGCAACCTGTTACAGTGTCTCACCACCCTCACACTGAAGAACTTCTTCCTAATGTCTAACCTAAATCTGCCCTCCTCTAGATCGGATCTACTACTCCCAGTTCTATCACTACCTGACACCTTAAAATGGCCCTCCTCAGCTTTCCTGTAGCCCCCTTCAGACACTGGAAGGCCACAAAAAGGTCTCCTTGGAACCTTTTCCTCTCTAGACTGAACAACCCAAACTCTCTCTCATTCCTCTACCAGTTCAACATTGGTTTGTGATGATTTCTAGAAAAAGCCATAAATCTCATTACTCTTTTAGATAAGATGATCTGCATGCAGGCTATGGGAAAACCAAGCTTTTCCTACAGCAGTGCCCTTTGGGCAGTAGGAACTGTAGAGTCACAGAATTACTGAGGCTGGAACAGCCACCATCCCTGGAGGTGTTTAAGGAAAGACTGGATGTGGCACTCAGTGCCATGGTCTGGTTGATGTGGTGGTGTTAGGCCATAGGCTGGGCTTGATGATCTCAGAGGTCTATTCCAGCCTCAAAAATTCTGTGGTTCTGTGACCTCCGGGATCATCAAGTCCAGCCTGTGACCTAACAGCACCACCTCGACCAGACCATGGCACCAAGGAGGAACACGAGGCAGTAATGCTTTCTAAGTGTGTTTGCAATAATGAAACAGCCAAACTGAGAAGAAACAAGCAAGACATTCATTCACCAGTACTAGAATTGTGTGAGCCTGAAAAATGATCCATTTCAGTGGTGTGGGGATGTATGCCAAAGGTCTCTACTGATGAGATCTTGTGTGGCAGTTCCTGTGGGAATGCTGTCATCTAGCAATAGAGAAGGTAAACATAACAAAATCTGTGCATGCTTCACACTGAGCCTAGCTGCTATGCTTTTCACTCCCTCACACTTGAAAGAAATCTAATTTCCTTTCATCCTCTAGAAAGCTGTGTTCCAAGAAGTACTGGAGGCTAGTACCAAAGCCAGACCCCGGAAAACATACCCAGAAGAAAAAAAAAAAATCTCCTGTGGAAAGGGATGGAAACAACAGCACAGTGGAGCTCAAGCCTCAGGAAGGTAATGACTGATCTCCTTCTAACTCCTCCCTACAATGTTAATAGTCTTTGAATGTAGTGAGTGGAACAAACCCCTTTAACACCACCTGGTGTAATTTTCAGCAGTTGGTCTTGCTTCCAGGCCTGTCATGGCTCATTAAGAGAGCACAGTACTTTCACTCTGTGATTCTGTTCTTGGGGACCATGGGATTCAGGGCAGGGGGAAATAATAAAGAGATATGGAGGTTTTATCACAAGACAGTACAGGACTGTTAGGTATCGTGCCAAGATTTTAGCATCTGAAGAAGTCACAGAGGAAAAGGTTTCTCAGGGCAGGTGAAGAGGAAACCCAAACCAGCTGCAAAATAGAAATACAATTTCCCAATACTTAATTAAACTACAAAGACAGAATCATAGAATCAACCAGGTTGGAAGAGATCTCCAAGCTTATCCTGTCCAACCTATCACCCAGCCCTATCCAATCAACTAGACCATGGCACTAAGTGCCCCATCCAGGCTTTTCTTGAACACCTCCAGGGATGGTGACTCTACCTCCTCCCTGGGCAGCCCATTCCAATGCCAATCACTCTTTCTGCCAACAACTTCCTCCTAACATCCAGCCTAGACCACCCTTGCCACAACTTGAGACTGTGTCCCCTCATTCTGTTGCTGGTTGCCTGGCAGCAGAGCCCAACCCCACCTGGCTACAACCTCCTTTCAGGTAGCTGTAGAGAGCAATGAGGTCTGCCCTGAGCCTTCTCTTCTGCAGGCTGCACACTCCCAGCTCCCTCAGCCTCTCCTCACAGGGCTGTGCTCCAGGCCCCTCACCAGCCTCGGCGTCCTTCTCTGGACACCTTCCAGCACCTCAAGACCTCTCTTGAATTGAGGGGACCAGAACTGGACACAGGACTCCAGGTGTAGCCTAACCAGTGCTGAGTACAGGGGCAGAATAACCTCCCCTGTCCTGCTGGCCACACTATTCCTTAAATGTAATCTGAGATCTAGTTCTGCCCATGTTCACATGTGACATCTTAGTGTCCCAGGCTTTGCTGGAGGTCCACTTCTTTGCGTTGCAGTTTATCCTTCTGTGAGATTGGAGCTGAACAGCTCTCTCACCTATGCCAATCCTTCAGCCCATCTGTTTTGTACTGCTGACCATAAATGGGTAAAGCTCTTCTGCTTATTGCCATGATTCAGGGCATCTAGGAGCAGCTGCACTAAAAAACAAGCAGCAATCTGTCTCTACTGCTGTCTCAACACTGAGTATCTCAGAGCACTCAGAGGTTTGTTGGCAAGACAGAAGGACAGAAAGGATACAAAGCAGCCCTGTGGAGAAGGACTTGGGGGTGCTGATGGACAAGAAGCTGGACATGAGCAGGCAGTGTGAGCTTGCAGCAAGCCAAGGGCAGCCTGAGCTGCATCCAAAGCAGCGTGGCCAGAGATGGAGAGAGGGGATCTGACACTTTCCTCTGGGGAGACCTCACCTGCAGTACTGCATCCAGCTCCTCAAGACAAGATGGACATGGACCTGACGGAGCAGGTCCAGAAGAGGAGTATGAAAATGGTCAGGGAGTTGGGGCAGCTCTGCTGTGAGGACAGGCTGAGGGAGCTGGGGGTGTTCAGCCTGGAGAAGAGAAGGCTCCAGGCAGACTTAATAGCAGCCTGCCAGTACCTGAAGGGGGCTGCAAGAAGGCTGCAGAGAGACTGTTTGCAAAGGCCTGCAGGGACAAGGTGAGGGACAATGGCTTCAGACCAGAGCAGAACAGATTTAGATTGGATGTTAGGAACAAGTTCTGCACCATGAGGGTGCTGGGAACACTGGAACAGGTTGCCCAGGGATGTGGTTGGGGCCCATCCCTGGAGATATTGAAGGTGAGGCTGGACAGGGCTGTGGGCAACCTGATCTAGTTGAGGATGTCCCTGTTGAGTGCAGAGAGGGTTGGACTGGATGAGCTTTGAGGTCCCTTCCAACCCAGCCCATTCTGTGATTCTGAGATAAAGAGCTTCATTCCTTAATGGCCAAGGGATAAGTGTGTAAAAGATTCTTTTTCCTCCCATGTTTTCTCCTGAATTAAAGAATGACAGCAAAAGCCCCCAAATGTGAAGGTAACCAGAGCTACAATTACATTCACAGGAAGCCTAATGTTTCATTGTGCTAAGTGTGGAAAACTGTGGAGTTAAAAAAAAACCCAAAACATACAAAAAAAATCTCTGTCCTTTCAGGAAAACTTTAGCCTTAAAAGACACAATCTACCTGCACACTATTTCAGCTTCCCTATCTAATTCAAATTCACTTGGAGGTTAATACCAGTTCCAGGGTCACAGTATTTCCAATTATTCAAATGTAATAAATATTTTCCTTCCAATTACTTAAACATAACATCTTTACTGTTCAGTAATTAGGAATGGATAATTCCTTATGCCTCAGACTACTGCAGCTGAACCTGTTAACAACTTCAATGTAAAATTCTAACTGGGTCATCAGATCTGATTAAAACAAGCACAGAATCATAGAATCCTGGAATGGTGAGGTTGGAAGGTACCTCAAGGATCATTCAGTCCCAACCCCCTGCCATAGGCAGACATATATAACTATATATAAAAGCAGGTTTATTTTGCACATAAACATACACAATTATATGTTTTGTGCTTGACAATTAAAAAGGACAAAACCATGGTAATAGGATATTGTATTCATGTGTGTGCCCTTAAAAAAAAAATAGACATTTTAAGGGAAAAAAATAAAAGCTAAGCTTTTGGAA
>VWYK01055662.1:0-10314 GCA_013399775.1 Semnornis frantzii | reverse complement strand
CAGGGCGCAGGGGGCAGGCAGGTGCCCGGCGCGGCTTCTGTCCCATTCAGCACTTTGCCATTCTCTCTCTCGGTTTTCCTTCGAGCGGGAGAGCCCAGCTCAAATATCAGAGCCAGCCCTCCCGAGGAGAGCAGGAACTGACATCAGCCGCCCCGGGCTGTTAACCCCTTCTCGGGCTTGGCGGCCAGGCAGGTGAGCCGGGCAGCGCCCTGCTGCGGGTGCCTGGGAGGAGAAAAGCCTAGTCCCTGTCTGAGACAAACCCGCTCGGCCCTGTAGCCTCAGAACGGACCGGTGCTGCCGGGGCACCTCGGGCCGGGCTCGCCGGGGCCGCCTTCAGCGCCTGTCCGCTGCCTGTCCGCTGCCCCCTAAGGCGGCAGCGCTCCTGCTGCCCCCGCACCGCGCAGCCATTTTGTTCTGCCAGCGCCTTCGGGCACAAGCCGAACCGAGCTGAAGCGCCCATCCCGGGCAGAGCTCCGGCTGGCTGCAGGCTTCTGCCTCGGGGCCACCGAACGGACAAGTATTGGTGTCCAGTCCTTGTCTCCCGAGATCCACCTTGCAGTTATCTCCCAGCCTTCAGAGCTGACACCCTCACACTACCCCCAGCCCTGAGGTGCAGCCGTGTTTCGTGTAAAGGAACCAGGCTGGGAGCTGGGGTCCACAGTCCTGCTGCCCTCATCTCCCACCTACAGCCCTGAAGAGCCTGTGGAAATTCAGGCTTTGGCTACTGCGCCTTTCCCCAGTTGTAGGGTGCCCCAGGGCATGGGGTTGGTGCCAGGACAGAGCTGAAAACCCAGTTACCATACTGACAGCTTTCCTGGCCACAGGACACCATCCTGCCCCACATACTTGGGCCACCTATCAAAATGGCTCAAACAAGTCTTTGAGCATTTCTCTACTTGCTGGTGCACAAAATACTTTATTCACGGACAGAGCCACCACTTTCTGAGCTACTTTACAGGCAGCAATCCCACATATGAGTATGTATTTGCTACATGAATAGGTATTACCTGTGTTACTCAAGTATAGCTAACTGCCAAGGAAGGCTAGCACCTCAGTGGGTCTGCGTGCAGAGCCTTGCACTGCCTGCTGCTGCCCTCTGCAGCCTCTGCCACCCAGGGCTGCCTGAACCTGCCCAGTGTCCCTAAATATTGAGCAGAGTAAGGTGGGGACATAAAAGCAAAAAGAGACTGGAGATAGCCCAGAAAAGGGCTTCAGGACCAAACACTCAAGGGCCTTGGGCCTTAGGATGATGTGTATCATAGGGAAAGGTCATTCATCCTGCTGTAGGTTTAGCAACCACTTGCTTCTTACTCGTATCATCAGGCAGAGTACTTCTGCCAAAGTTACTTAAAAACCTTCTCTATGAGGCTCTCCCCAATGGGGACAATGACAGTCATGTTGACAACAGAGATGGGCATGTGCTAACCTCATCAATTTCAACGAGGCAAGTGCAAGGTCAAGCACATGGTTAGAACAATCCTAAGCACAAGAACAGCCTGAGGATCACAGAACCACAGCAACATGCAGGTTCTACTGCTTCTTTGTGTACAGTGTTCAGCTTGGGGCAGTGCTGGACCTTTGTACCTGGATGACTCCCATTCAGTGACACAGGATGATTAAAGCACAGGGAATACAGTCCTACAGTCACAGAATCACAGAATGGGATGGGTTGGAAAGGACCTCTGGGAATCATCTAGTTTCAACCCCTCTGCTGAAGAGGCTTCACCTAGAGTAAACCTAGAGTTGCACAGAATCACAGAACCACAGAAACGTGCAGGCTGGCACAGCCCCTCAGCACCACCAAGTCCAAGAACCCTGCTCTACGAGATTCACCTTAAACCATAGCCCCAAGCACCACATCCAAACCACCTTGAAACACAGCCAGGCTGGGGGACTCCACCACCTCCCTGGGCAGCTCATTCCACTCCCTGAACACTCTCTCCAGCAAAAACTTTTTCCTGATGTCCACTCCAAACCTCCCCAGTCTCATCTTGAGGCCATACCCCCTTCTTCTGTCTCAAATTCCCTGTGAGCAGAGCCCAGCAGCAGCCTCTCCACAATGTCCCTTCAAGTAGCCATAGAGGTAGCCTCCTCTGTTCCACACTAACCATCCCCAGCTCCCTCAGTTGCTCCTCATCAGATTTATTCTCCAGGCACTTCCCCAGCTTCATTGCCCTCCTCTGGACCTGCTCCAGCACCTCCACATCTCTCTTATATTGTGGTGCCCAAAACTGAACACAGCACTCGAGCTGTGGCCTTGCCAAAGCCAAGTACAAGATGAGTGATGAGTGGTTTAAGAGTATCCCTGCAGAGAAGGACTTGGGAGTTTGGTGGACAAGCAACTCAATATGAGCCAGAAATGCATTCTTGTAGCCCAGAAAGCCAACTGTATCCTGGGCTGAATCAAAATATGTAGGTCACAAGGTGTGATTTTGCCCCTCTGCTCTTATGAAACCTCACATGGCATACTGAGGCCAGCTCTGGAGCCCCTAGCCTAAGAAAGACATAGATCTGCTTGAGTGGATCCAGAGAAGGGCCATAAAGATGATGGGGGGGATGGAGCACCTCTCCTATGAGGACAGGCTGCAAGAGTTCAGGCTGTTTGGCTTGGAGAAGAGAAAGCTCCAGAAAGACATTACAGCAGCTTTCTAGTGCTTAAAGGAGCCTACAGGAAGGATGGGAAGGAACTCTTTATTGGGGAATGTAGTTGGACAGGACAAGAGGTAATGGATTCAGAACACTGAGGGTAGCTCTTTCCAGTGAGGGTGGTGAAACACTGGCGCAGGGTGCCCAGGGAGGTTGTGGAGCACAGAAGCACAGAATGAGATCTTTGATCTTCGATCCCATTCTGTGCTTCTGTGCTCCACAACCTGCCTGGAGGTGTTCAAGGCCAGGTTGGATGAGGCCTTGAGTGACCTGTGCTAGTGGGAGGTGTCCCTGCCTATGGCAGGGGGTTGGAACTGGCTGAGCTTTGAGGTCCCTTCCAACCGAAACCATTCTATGATTTAGATTAGATATTTGGAAGAAATTCTTTACTGAGAGGGTTCTTTACTGTGAGTGTGGTGAGACAGTGGAATAGGTTGCCCAGAGAAGTTGTGGATGTCCCCTCCCTGGAAGTGTTCAAGGCAAGGCTGGATGCCACTTTGAGCAAGCTGGTCTAGGGGCAGATGTCCTTGCCCCTGGCAGGGGCCATGGAACTAGATGATCTTCAACATCCTTTTCAACCCAAACCATTCTGTGATTCTATGATTCTCTGTATTTCTCTGGCCAATTTACATGTGCCTTTCACATGACCTACTTTGCCACCATGAAAGGTGGGCTGATTTCCTCCAGAAAGTGAGTGTAGCTTGTTGGGGAATGGCTGCACCAAAAAAATGATGCCTTGAGTGATTATCTGAGATTCAGGAATGCTCTAAAACTATACTTATGACTTTTGTTGAGACTACTCACACAAAACAGGGCAGTCCAATTTAAAGGGACCTGAAACAATCCACGGGGAAGGAGGCAAGAAAACTGAAAAATAAGATAGCTCCTAGTAGTGTAAGCAACACTGTTCACCTAGGCATGGTTAAACAAGATCTCAAGAGTGATTGTCCAGATGACAAATATTGCCTGATCTGAGAACTGCTGCTTATCAAACGTTTGTTGTAAACTCCTTCCTCACATCTCACTGGTGTCTTGGCACAGAAACAATGGGTAGCAAAAACTTACTATGCACAGGTAAGTGCACTATGCACAAATAAAAAGACTGAAGTGATTAAGTGGTTAAAATATAGAAGTGTAACTAAAAACAGCAGATCAAGATTTGGAGTGACTAAAGGTGTTTGGCTTGGCCTTCATCTGATTAATCCAAATAAGAAGCCAGATTTCCAGAGACTCTGTGGATACTGGAGTTCTCCAAAGATTGTTTCACTTTAGATTTTTCACCAGTTTTCCAGTTTCATGGAAAATTGGCTGAATGGAGCTGCCCGTTCCTTGATAGCTAAAAGGCAAAGCATGCATTAGTGAGCTTGTTCAGGCAGAGGTGGAGATGGGCAAAGACTGAAAAGAAACAGGCTTGTGGGGAGGAGCTCTCCCCTTTGGCCAGTTGAACAAGAATACAGGCAAGAACATAGGCAGAACTGGAGCTGGCTCTTGGGATGGTGTCACCCAAAGAGATTTCTCCACCAATTCCAAGCGGAAGGGACTTCACACCACACTACAATCTGTGTGCTGTGTGTGAGACTATATTAATCATTACTCCCAATGATCAAGGAATTGTAATAAATAACCAAAGCCAACATGATTTGTGGCTCTCCATAGGTATTTCAGAGGGCAAAAGGCAGCTTTATGCTTTGGTGAGTCCCCTCCTGAACTGAGGCTGGCCACGGACGAAATGGGAAGAGGAGCTATTCCCTTCATGCTCCCCATCCTGTTCCTTTCAGCCATATCATGCAACCACAATATTTCTTAGCCTGGATTTTATGAGGTATTTTTATTCTCCCTTTAAAGGCACCGGTCAAGCTCTCTCATTTTCACCAGCAAAGCCAACAGGATTCTATCAGTCCCTGAAATGTCAGTCTGGCTTTACGTTTTTCCCAGGCAATGAAGCTTGACTGCCAGGACATTCCTCAGCCACTGAACTTTATACGAAGTACCTCCCCAAGAATTGCCTGCACACACCTTGCTTTAACTCCTGGAGGCCCAGAATCACATCAGCCCTCACACTGTGTTGTGTGGCACAGTCACTTGTTAGAGGGCAGGGATCCATCCAGAGGGACCTGGACAGGCTGCAGAGCTGTGCCCAGGCCAACCTCAGGACATTCAACAAGGCCAAGTGCAAGGTCTTGCACCTGGGTAGGCACAATGCCAAGCANCAGTCCTGGGGGCAGTTGTGGAGCCCCCAGCACAGGAAGGACAGGGAAGTGTTGGAGCCAGTGCAGAGGAGGCCAGCAAGATGGTGAGAGGGCTGCAGCAGCTCTGCTGTGAGGACAGGCTGAGAGAGTTGGGGCTCTGCAGCCTGCAGAGGAGAAGGCTTCCAGAAGACCTTGGAGTGGCCTTGCAGGATCTGAAGGGGGCTGCAGGAAGGCTGGGGAGGGACTATTGACAAGGTCTGGGAATGGCAGGACAAGGGGCAATGGGTTTGAAGTGTCAGAGGGGAGCTTTAGACTGGATGTTAGGAGGAAGTTGTTTGCAGTGAGGGTGGTGAGACACTGGCACAGGTTGCCCAGGGAGCTTGTGGCTGCTCCCTGCCTGGAGGTGTTCAAGGCCAGGTTGGAGGAGGCCTTGAGTGACCTGTGCTAGTGGGAGGTGTCCCTGCCTATGGCAGGGGGTTGGAACTGGCTGATCCTTGAGGTCCCTTCCAACCTCACCATTCTATGATTCTATAACTACTTGCTGCCATTTCTTTAACCAATTACTCCAAAGAGCTGTGCCTCCATGGGCCTTTCTGTCACTTCTGTTAACAAAATAGTTGCTAAACATTTCGAAATTGAAAATGTGGCTTCCACAGAAAGCAAATAGAAAAATAGTTTTGACTTCAGAGGGAGAAGGTTGCAAAACCAGACAGTAGTATCTCATACCTCCCATGTGATTTCCCTTGGCAGCTGTCTTTAGTATGTCTGCTCAAGGATACTATGTTAGGTCTTCACAATTTGCAGACAAATTATTCAGCAAAAAAAGAGAACATTTACTACAAACAGCAAGCATCTTACTGACAAACTCTCTGGCACATCCAGAACTAGCTTGGCACTGTGAGACTATTGTTATCACAATGTAAGCACAGGCTGCTTTGTTAGGAGCACCATATCTAAGACACCTGAACAGATGGACAAAAAAGATACATGAGAACAAGGTGCCTGAAGATGAGAACAGAAGAAACTCTTTCTCTACTAGGCAACGTTTTCATAGTTCTGCAGGTGAGAGAGAGCATTACACTGCAGACACAGTGCTGCTGAGAACTTACCAAAGGGGCAAGGATGCCAGCCAGAGTGCCACTGAAAGCTCAGTCCTGTGAGGGAAAAAGCCTACACAACAGCAAGATCTGAAACACCTGTTTGAGGCACTTTTCTCTCTCCACAGGAAACTTGGGCTTCCTACCACAGTTATGTAAATTCCACCTATGTAGGAGGTCTAAAGATGTTGAAAATGGCTTTTGTTCCTTTATTCCTCCTGGGCTTGCAACGTGCAGACAGACATAACACAGACCTGCAAAGCTCTGCATTGCTTCACTTCTTATCAGCAGTGAGAAGCTCCCGCAGCAGAAATAGGAGACTGGCAGCTGTGCATCACCTCACTACAGAAACCAGTTGCCTGTGGGAGGACCCAGTGGGAGGGCAATGAAACCACTGCCCTCCAGTACTTTGTCAGCTGGTTTTGAGCATGTGTTGGTCATCTCATCACACTTCACACACAGGGCATAAAGACACTTGGGTGAACTGCTGAAGGCAGAACCTGAGTGAGAGCATATGTTTTTATATACAGTCTTGACTGGCACAGAGGGAAACAAAGTGGAATTTTTATTTTCCTTAGGGAGTCATCCCAGGGGTAATTCCTGTGTTATTCTCACTATTCACAGCTCATGCTTTGTTACATCTCTGGATTTCTCCAACTTCAGCCTCAGAGTACCAGATTGCATGAAGTCTTTTCCTGCTAGATTAAGAAGCCATCAGCTATTACTGAAGCAGTCTGTGACAAAACAACTTGTTTCCTACAAAACACATAGATTCAACATACTGATATGTTGAACAATAACTGATGTTTTCTGGTGCTTTTATTCTCATAAGCTTATTTAGACCATAGAAAAGACAACTGGAGCTTAAAAAGTGAGCTCAGGGTTGTTTATCAGTATGCCTGTTAAACTCCTGTGCCAGAGGGGAGAAGTAAGGAGGATGGCATGTGGGAGTCTACAGGCTGCAGAAGGAAAAGAGCCTTTGCAAGTGCATTTGTTTTGGTACCTAACCCTGGCTGATGTGCAGCCCATAAAGCTCCCACATACCACAGCAGCCTTTCAGTCTGAGTCCACACACTACAGCAGCAGCTGCTGTGCAAGTGATGCCATTTGTGATGTATCTCACAGGTAAACTGGACCAAGCCCAGGTGACACAACTATGCTGACAGAGCTGGCTCAACAGCGCTTGCAGAACTCAATCATGCTGGCCTAAGGATAGGAGGCCTAGCTGCTCCTGCCAAGAGAAAGGAGGCATAGAAAGACAGGGTGTAGAGCTGGCATAAGGTGTTGGAAGGAATCAGGGAGAGCCCTTGTGAGCTGGACCTGCTGCTCCTGCAGCCGCAGTCATGTGAGGGATGGCCACAGTTCTGCTGCAAGGAAGAATCCATATCCTTTGACCTCTCCTTGGATGGCAGCAGCAAGTCTGGACTCCCAGTATAGTTTAGGCAAAGCAGGCAGCAGCCCATGGTCATTTTGCTTCCCCAAAGCTTCCTGTGAAATGCCAGGCAACTTATTCACAGAGCTGGTTCTGGAAGCACAGTGCAAAAACATGCACCAAGGAAAGAGACCCAAACCATGTGGGGAGCCAAGAACAGATTACACATTGCTGGTTTGAATTCAAGTTAAGTAACAAATAAAAACCTGCTACCCTATCCAAATAAGCAACAGTGACAGCTGCATGGACAGACTGGTCACCTCAGCCTAGTTCTTAAACATTAGCTGTCTGAGGGTCCTTAGAGCACTGAGGAGGCAATAGTGTGTGCTGCAGGTTGCCAGAGGAGTTCTATGGCACAGCACAGCTCTCTGTTACTGCTGTTGTGGATTACAGTTCTGCATCCACCCATCACTGCAAACAGCTTCTCAGCAAAAAAAGTATCAGCCTCCAAGGGATGATGGGGAGTGAACTCACACCTGATTCCCAGGAGAGCTGTGAAGAGTAGCTGTATGGGAGAGGTTTCCAGGTGAAGAGGCTATCCATGTCCCTGCTGTACCCCTATGGCAGAGCTGGGGGGAAATTCCATTTCCAAAATTGTTAAATCAATACTTTTAAGTAAAGTAGGTCCCAGCTTGCTTTCTGAGTGCTGATCTGAGAACTTCAGCATGGGCACCTGGGGCAGCTATGTGGTCAGTGCAGGAGAGGCTGCACAGAACATCATGCTCTGTTGCAGGTTCCTTGCACCTCTCAAACCAGTAGGATGTCCTGCTCTGACTGGGAGTGGGGGAGAGAAAACACTAGCAAGAGATGGTGCAAGTTTGTGGGAAGGGTTTGGCTGCCTTCCTAGTCTTGCACTGAAGTCATGCCTGCAGTTGCCAGATGTCAGGGTGGGGTGTGGAGAAGAACACAGTTACCTGCCATTCCATTGGACTCCTAATTGCAGAGCCTTCATTGTTGGAAGCAGTGGGCAGGCTGTCCTCCATGGGAGTGCAGGAGGCAGGCTGTGTCAGCTGGACAGCTTTTTGGCTTCTTTCCTGGTCTCACACTGGAGCCAGGCACATAGTTCCCAGATGTTTGTGATGTCTGCTCTGGGGTCTTTCAGGCTTGTCAAGGCATTGCATAAAGGATGGAATTATTTCACTCCCACTTGGGTGGTGGAAATGTCAAGAGTCCTGACAGAGATCCCTCTCTTCTGCCTCTCCTGGGAGGGGTCACCTGCAGGTGAGCATCCTCGGAGAGGACTCTGTCTCTCTGCCGGCAGAGTACTCTGACAGCAGTGGTTCCTGAGCTTCCCTGCCATGAGTCTGTTTCTGACAGTTTCCAAGGTGATCCACAAAAAGGGCAGAAAAGCACAGATCTCTTTTGGAGGACAGGTAATAGGAAGTGATTGTGCCTGTGGCTGGGCACGGGGGGATGACTGCACTTTCATGCTGTTAACTGAGTTCCCAAGTCAGTCTTTGGGCTTGCCCCACCTCAAGTTGGTAGGGAAAGCATTGCTGTATGTGATGGTTTGGGAGTTCCCTGCCCCCCCCCCACTTTGTAAAATCCCCCAGACTAGACTCAGCAGCTGGCAGTTAAGGCCTGAAGCTCTGTTTACAGCTCAGCACAATGTACAAGCAGAGATATACACAACAGACAGGAATAGTTACAGACATAGACAAGTTAAAGGTGATACAGAAACACAGTTCCCCTGCCAGAAATCAGAGTGCCCAGGAGGGGCTCCCAACCACCCTTCCACCTTCTCCCCACCCCTATACCTTACCCCAGGGTTTGGCTTATACACGAGGTGAGTTTGGAGGATGGGCCAGGGGGGTTAGAAGGAAAGTGGTTAGTGAGGTAACTCGGCAGAGAGGAGAAGGCAAGAGGCTAGACAGCCCCAGAGTGTCTGTGTCTTACCTGTGTTTATGTTCTTAGTCTTATCCATCTCAGCAAGCCTATGAGTGAAGTAGACATGACCATTGTTTCCTTTTTACAGCCTATAGTATAATTTTCTCCATTAAAATATTCCAGTTAGCCTCAAACCAGCACACTGTACCATTCCCAAAGTGCTAGCAGCAGCTCAAAGCAGTAACTCCTGCTCGTAGCTGCCAGGTTGAAATTATACTGTAAACTGGCAATCACTGGCAAATGATGTCAGCAGGCAGCCTAAGCAGTGTCTGATAGTAGTTTGACTGGATGGGGTTAGTGGGAAGCACTGATGAGGAGCCCAGGATGTGCCACTGCAGGCCCAGCATGCAAGCACACAGAAATATGACACGCAGAGGAAGCATGCACAATGTCCTCTTTTCTGTCACATCTGAAAGCACCTGGGACAAAATGTCCAACCTTTTGTCTAGGTCATAAGCTATCCATGTGCACCCATACCACCACAGCATTGTCCCCAAGACTTCATCATCTGCCATGAAGGTCTCACTCTGCCTTCTTCTCCATTCCAAAAGCTACAAGCATTATCCAGCACCCTCCTCCCCATGCAGCTGGGAGCTACCTGCCTGCTTGATACCCACCCACTCCCTTGCACAAAGCAACAACTGCCAAACAGCACAGCTGCCAAGATGAAAGGACATCGAGGGAATGGGTGGAGGTGTGACTATTTTGTGATACAGTTTAAGATTTCCAAATAAAATCTGCAGGAGGGGAGGGGTAAAAATGATAAATGGTAAGATGGCTTTCAAACATAGCCAACAAGCATCTTAAAAAGGAAAACTGATTTTGTGTGCCTCCACCTCTGGGCAAAATGTTCTTGGCTTGGTTTCAAAGGTGCTGGGAAATTCAAGGGTTGGGCAGCTCTGAAAACCAGCCACAGGGTGCTTGCAACAGAGTGACCAGAAAAAAGTGCCAATGTTGAAAATGTAATTTTAAAAAAAAATTTCTTCTCTCCTATGAATGAGCACTCCCTGAGATGCTCAGAGATTCATCTAGAACTTGTCTTTTACTGTGTACAGTTCTGGAG
>VWYK01055661.1:0-23711 GCA_013399775.1 Semnornis frantzii | reverse complement strand
GGGGGGGGGGAAAGAATCCAATAATCTCCCCCTTGCAGTTTCTTAGCATGTTTAATTAAATAGGTACGAAAGGCCCCTCCATCCGCTGCTCTTGGAACAGGCAGCATCAGCACTCTCTCACCAGCACATTACCCCTGGCCTGTGGAAAAAGGCCTTGGGGAATTTCCAGCAGGGCTGGGGGATGCCTCATATAACCTAGAAGGGGTTTGGGGTACAGAGCAAAGCGCTCGAAGAGTTTCACCCTGTGGAAACTGAGTGCAGCTGTCAGCGCCACTCACGCAAACGCTTTGCTGCATCCCTGCAGCAGATGCTGCAGAGGAGCAGTCCTTGCCTAGACTAAAGGAAAACATCACCGAGGGGAGCATGTGTCATTTCTACTCTCCTTTTGTCATTTTAATTGAATTGTGTCATATTGCTTTACTTTGCTAAAAATGGTTAATTAGCAACTCAGAGTAGCAGGCCAGTGGAAACCGGGAGGACTCCTCTCACTGATGTTAATGCAGCACTGGAGGGCCTGGGCCGGGGAGAGGAATTAAATCAACCAGTTCGGGGAGTAATGAGATAGTTGGAGATGGGGGAAGAGGTCAGATGGGAGCTAGAGCCAGTATGGCCAGTGGGTTATGTGAGCAGTGGTGGGCAGTGGGTTTGTGTGGTCTCTGAACACTGTAGCAGCCCCAAAGGACTGGCCAAGAGCAGCTGATGGGATGTTCTAGAAAATGATGATTCTTTGCTTGCTTGTTCTTGTCTTCATTTTCCTCCCGGAGTTGTGCTTTGGTCTAGTTTGGGGAGGGATGAGTCTCCCTCTCCGTACCTCATGTGACAGTCTTGGGGATCCTCCAAGATGTTAGAAAACAAAAAAATCAAAGGAGCTTTATGCTTTAGTTCGATCTCAAACACAGAAGGGCAGTGCAGGGGAGAAGGGGAATCATTGGCATCTGTAACATGGATATTGTGCTTTGTGCCCAGGAAGCCTGGATGCACTTATTTCCATGGCATGAAAGCTGCAAAGAAATCAGATCTGCAGCCTTGCACCCTTGTCTCTCTCTGTGCTGCTTCTCTGTGTACCTGACCCTTACAGCAGTCACCTGCTCATCCTGTCCTCCATTGAGCCAGGTATGTAGAGGGCCCGAGAGAGGGGATTGGTGGCTGTCCTGTGCCACCATGTGCCAGGTCACTAAAATGACTGGAGCTGCTGGTGTTGGGTTCTTTCCTATCAGAGCTGGAAAGGTGTGACTGCAGCTCATGTGTGCTGCTCACCATCCCTGCATGTTGGCCATACTGGAGCTCAAACATGGATCTGTCTGTCTGGGAAAGCTGCAGATGAGGCTCTGCTGGTGTCAGGGCAGAATCCCAGGAGACTGGCAGTGACTGTAGTAGGATTCCAGCAACTGAAGAGAGAGATGGACTGGACTGACAATCTCAACACAAAGCTTAGCACTGCTTGGGCATCAACACACTCCCTGTGCAGCCACCATAGCGGCAAGAGCTTGACTGTGGCTTTTCCAACTGTGCAGCTGGAGAAAAAAATTCAGGAAGGTGGGAAGACTTGGGTGAGCTACTCAAAATATCTGCAAAACAGCACTTGCCAAGGTCCTGAGGAGGATGTGCAGGTGGTGGTGGTGTAGGCACCCAGGCAGCAGGACCATGGACATCCTGGAGCATCACCTGCCTGTCAGGTGTGTATGGCTTGGGTGAAAGCAGGGGGTGCTGCACCACGCTGGCGCAGTGTTCTTGGTTTGCTTCACTCAGTGTTTTGGAAGTGGCCTATTTTTATTTGAATACCATAAAAAGAACTTTAAAATAGATCCCACTCCTCACAGATGACAGGGCAATCGTAAAATCCAGCGTGTCAGTAGGGAAACGCCAACACGACAGCCCCAGGCAACTGGAAATCTGATGGGTTAGGGGTGGGTGGCTGTGCTGGGGGCTGGTCCTGGCACCAACCTGGCTGTGGAACTGTTTTCTCCTGCCAAGGAACAGGGACAGTGAAGAGGGTGCTGGCATGTCTGGCACAGGGAGATGCCTGTCTGGGTGCTTCTGTCTGCACAGGACTGGTGTGTGTGATGCAGTTGTGGCTCTCTGCCTTTACCTGCTGAACATCACCAGGGCCCATGGGGTGAGCCGCCAGGAGCAGAGGACAGTCTGATGTGGTGGCAGGTTTCCACCAGTGCATGTTGTGCAGATGCTCTGGAGCTGACATCTCTGCTGTGGCATTCTCTGCCAGTTGCTGAGTCTCCACAGGAGCTGGGCAACTACTTGGGCAGCTTGTTCCCCTTAGCACCCACTATTGCTGTTGCAACCATCAGGAGTGAGTTTTGGGTTGCTAATCCCTTAGTTTAAGGGAAACTGGGAGGGAAAAATCAGGAGAGATGTGATGCTGCAGGGACGTCTCTTCAGAGGTCCTGCTGGAGACAGACAGCTCATTGTCCCACGCTAGCTCAGACAATCTCTTTCCTCCCAGTCTCTGCTCACCTCCCACTGGGCCTCCCCGGGCTGGTGCGATGAAGCCATACAAACCCGAGTAAGCCATGAGCTGCTGCTACTGGCATCCCTTGCAAGGCAGCAGCACAGAGCTTGTCTTCCTGCTGCCTGCAAGCAGGGAGCAGTGTCCCCACACTGATGTCTCTGCAAATCTTCCACTCGTGTGCTGACAATTCCATAGCAGAAATACTCTCCTCAGTCACCCTGGGCACTGTCCCTCTGTCCCTGACCATGTCTGCTGCTCCCACGACCACCAGCTGGGCTGAACTGGGCCAGGTCTGGTGTATCTTGACCCAAGCAACACCACTTGCTCCTGTTCAAGGAGAGTGCTTTGCTTTAGTTCTGTTATCAGCTAGACTGAGCCACACCAAGGTAAATCCTGCAGCCACTCTGGTCTGTGTGTGCCTTAAGAAGATGTATTTGGATGCTAACGTTGCTGGTTGTCACTGTGCTAGGAGAAATGCTGCAGAAATAGAGAAAATATAACAAATTCTTCAGATTTGCAGCCTTAATAGCTTTACAGCACATCCTAATTATTATATATCCATCACATCAGGATGCTGCAGCACTCATGGTATTTTTACTCGGCTCCATCTGGTGTATGCTAACACAATTCTAACACCAAAACGAGCAGGAATTGGGGGAAATGTGATATATGGTTCTGCAGAGAATTTCCTTAGGAATTCTGAAGCAAGCATGTGTCATGTAAAGACAACAGTGTAGCTGGGGCAAAGAAAGCACTTCTGTGTGGAAAGGAGGGATGTGAGTGGTTGCAGTTCCACGTTCATGGAAGCTCTGGTATGGGTTTTTTGCCTGTGACCTGCAAATTTGGTGTTGGTGCTGTATTTGTGGATCTCCCAGTACTCAGCCATTAGGGGTACAGGGGTGCAGGCTGACTTCAGGCTTCTCCAGCTTTCCAAGAGTTATAGGAGTGGAAAGGACAGACAAAGTGACACTAGTGACTGAGAAACGAGATGGGAATGGTGCAGCAAAGCCCCCTGTGACTATGGGAATAGAAAAAGGCATAAACATTGAACAGCCAGAGAGATCCTGTTTGCTGCTGACTCTTTTGCCAGAAGTTTCTGACTTCCTCAGCTGCGCAGAGGAGAAAATGGCTTTCCTTAAATGGTAAAACAAAAACAACTCCCCTGCTTGCTTCTCCCCTCCCTGCCAATGCACTGTCCCCTGGGCCAGCAGCGAGGGACTGGGTCTGCAGGTGCTGCAGCCATTGCTGAGCCACGGGGTGGAAATGGAGCCAAGCTGGGGAGTGTGATGGGATGCCTGTTAAGAGGCAGGAAGGGGCTTTGTGGAGGGAAATCCCTTCCCATGCTGTGTGGGGAGAAGGAGGTACTGCAGGTGCCTTCCTGGGGATGTCTGCAGAGCCCTGGAGTTACAGTGGAGTTGAAACCCTCTTTTCTCCTGCTCTTGTAGGGACTCCCCTTTGTCCTCACAGACACGGTCTGGGAAACACAATTGCAGTGACCAGCTTCAGGAATGACCTCCTGTTGCTGCAGAGAATGATTTTATAGCCAGGCCAGCAATGAACAAGTATGAAGTGCCTGGCTCCATCCAGCACCAGGTGCCCTCCAAGCATGTTGGCAGTTCCCACTAACCCTTCAGGCACTGAGAAGACAGTGGCTGCATCTCTGCCTGTGAGAAACCATGTGAGCTTCCCAGAGATTGCTCATGACACAAGCTGTGACATGTATGTGACACAGGCAGGTGAGATAAGACCTCCCCATCAGGGCATCTGTGAACTGAGGAGGGATTTTTCCAAGGAGATCTTGCTCTACTCCAGTAGAAGGGAATTGATGTCTTCACAGACTCAAGCTTTGTGGTCAGGAAGGACAAATACACCACAAGCTTCTGTACAAAGCCTGTCTGGTCCTGCACTGAACATACAGGTGTTCTTGACCAACCTGTACTGCAGCAGGCAAAGGGCTTGGCTATATTTACTGCTGGAGTAATTTTAATCATCTGTTTTCCTCCAAACGAGATGTTGCCAACTTGGTACTTAGAGATCAATGCATTTTATTAATCACCTCCAGGCAGACACCATCTCCTATTAATGTTTTCCCCACTTTATAGCCTAATTAAGGTCATCTGACCAGCAGAATGCTGCTGTGCTTACTTTAAACCACTATATCTGATGATGTTGTTTTAAGCCTTGCATGGAGCAGCCTGTGTCAGATCAGCACATCCATACTGCAGGCTGGAGGCACAGCGTTGTCTCTCACCTGCTCCAGGGCAGAAGCTAGCACCTGTGGGGACACTGAGACATGGTATCTGGTGCTGATTTTCTTTGCTTTAAGAATTGGGAGCCCAGAGGAAGCCCTGGAAGCTGTTTGGCATCGACCCAGCCTTTTTGGCATGAGCCAGTAGTAGGATGTCTTGCCATGGAGTCCTCTCTGTGTGGCTTCAGGTAGGAAGCCCCACCTAAGCCCAGTGGTCCAGAAACCATCTGACCACTGGACTCAGATGGGAATCCTCACCTGAACCCAATGGTCCAGAAACCCCAAAGAGCAGTGCACCTCCCACAGCTTTCTTTAATGTCATCCCCAAGCTCTCAGCACTGATGTCATTGAGCTTGAGTCAGTGTCACATCTGATTTTGTCTCAAATAACCTTAAAACCCTTTGAAGGGCACAGCTCCCCCTAAACAGATTGCAGGACCTCTGTCTACCTCTCTGCTACATTTAAATCAAACTTTTCTGCATACATTACACTGCAGAGCCATATGCTCAGTGCCACTTCCCTCAGCGTGTCACGCATTTCATCGGCTATAGGCTTCCTGTGATGTGTGGACACTGCCAAGAACGGGAGTGGTGGACGAACCCTCCTCCCACTGCAGCAAGAAACACATCTTCAGTCGGTTGAGGAGGAGGTAGGGTGGAAGTGGGCAACTGCTAAATGCCAGGTATGAGTAAACGCATTCAATTTTGCTCTGTGGAGCCCAGATGGTGAAGGCTGTGAGCGTGACCCTTTGGCTGGTGCTGGTGGTCCTCCCTCTCACAGGAAACCTCCCCAGCTTTCTGTGTGTCTCTTGCCACACAGAGCTTTATGGCTGCACTACAGAGCTGATTCGGCCACCCAGCTGAGACAAGTGGGTGCCTTTGTCTGACCCTCTCCTCCTGCTGTGTTTGTTGGTTCCCCCAGGCCTGCTGGGTTTTTGAGTCCTGCCGTGCCCATCCTAGCTAATGCTCAATCCTCTTGGTAAAGTCCTGTCCCTCTTGGTGTTTTTCATGGTTTTCTGTTCCATGGCTAAAGAAATTGGGCAAAAGGCATTAATAAACTTTTGCTGCCATTGGAGGACAAATGTGTTTCCTTCCCATCTGGGGAGAATGATCTTTGGAGAATGGGATCTACTAAAGACCCGACAGATTTCATGGTTTAGTGGTGACCTGGCAGTGCTGGGTTAACAGTTGGACTTCATGCTCTTAAAGGTCTCTTCCAAGCAAAATGAATCAATGGTTCTATATCAGCAGTCTCTCTATGGAACTATCAGGTCCCCAACCCCATGGTGAGGACCAAATTTTCTGCTCTTGTCCCAGTATCCCTGTCCCAGGATGAATCCCTCTACAGTTCTATTTTGCAGCCTTCTTCCCTCCACCTGGTTTTTCTGCTCCCTTTGGCTGTAGCAGCTCCAAGAGGTGCTGCCAACCCCAGGGGTGACACGACCACCATGGCTTGGTGTGAATGGAGATGCTGGACTCTGGTGTTCAGCCATGGGGCTACCTGGCCTGATGCCCAGCAGCAACTCCAGCACAGGCCCGGCTGAACGGGCACCATCGACTGCAATTACGGCTCTGAAATGCACTTTCCTGTGAGTGCCTTCCAGCCCCAGCTAATGTATGCTCTGAGATTGGCACCGTTTTCCCTAATATTCCTGCCAGCCAATTCTCTGCTCTGCTTGAATATTCATGGGAAGTGAATGTGAAGATAGGCACCAGCCTAAATGAGGTGAGTTCAGTTAAAAATTCAGGCTCAGGATTCAGCGGCTACTCCTCGCAGCACTCACCCAAGCGTTAGCTCCTGCTCTCCATTAATTTGAGTCCTTCTGTTTGGACTTCTGAGCAATTTTTTCCCCTGCCTTTCTCCTTCACTGAATCTACAAACTCTTCCTCCCCTCAAGATCAGTAGCTTTGTATAAACCCAGCAACTCTCCATGCTGAACTTTGCAGTCAAGGGATTTGTTTTCCCCCACTCTCTCTGAAATGACTCTGCCTTCCCCTCCCCGTGCGTGGTTCTGAGCGCGTGGTGGCTGCGTGCTGGGAGTGAAATGATTCTTGCTTGGGCAAACTCTTGTTTGAACCTGTCAGAGGGATGCGGTGTTTGGTAATTAAATGCCTCTCACACCTACTTTAACCTCACTTACATGAAGTCAAGGCGCTAGAAAAGCCTGTAAGAGGCAGGAAAGGCTCATTTGCACCTTGAAATGCCCATGTTTTTGGAGATCAATGCTGTCTGTGTGGAACAAGGCTATAAGCAACTGTCAAGTGGTTTTTTTTCTGTAGTGCCTCTTCTGCATATTGGGTTTATGTCTGGTGATGCTGTGACTAAGGGGCAAGATGATAGGGGAGCAGCCTCTAATGCATTAGCTCCTTTACGCCTGCAGCCGCTCGAGCTGGTTTGGTTTGGGTTTGCTTTCTTCTGCTCACTCTCTCCTAAATATAATCACACCCAGCCGGATGGTGGAAAAGAGACATTCCCCTTACAAAGCCAGGCGTAGGAAGTTTAGACTGTATCAAAATTAGGGTAATTGGTGTTTGCATTAGGCTGTTTCTCAGCTGTATGACTAATTCCAGCTGCAGGAGTGGTGGGTGAGGCAGGAGGAACTGCCACTCTCCTCCTCTTCCTCCTGGGAGGTGCCATCAGTGCAGGATGACCTCTCAACCTTGTCCCTATCCTCTGGCTCCAGGGTGGTTTGAACCATGCTGCATTCATGCTGAGCTGGGAATTGAGCAAGGCCAAGTTTTGCCCTGCTGCCACTCTGCTCACAGTGCTGTCAGGGTCAGCTGGGAGCAGATAGCTCAGTAAACATCCATGAGCCACTTGTGAAGAGCTGTGAAATCTCTGATTAGCTTGGAGAAGGTGTGGATAAACGTGTAATTCCCAGCCCAAATTGAATCAAGCATCCAGGCATGCTCTTCCCTCACCACTCTGTGCATCTACCATCATCATCTCCCCCCTGCATCCTTTAGTGGGGGACATTTTTCTTTTTAACTGTGACAGGCATTATCCTTGTAGTGCAAACTTTGCTAGTGGATGGAAGGAATGAGCTGTCCTCTTTCTTTGATTTAAAGAAAGGCTCTGTTGCTGTGAGGGTCTAATGCATACACAGTTTTGGGGTTTCACAACCAGTCTCATGCCAGGCTGGTTATGGCAGGCTGGATTCAGTCTGCTGCAGCAGTGGAAAGCAGGAAGCTTAGCTTGAGATATGACCTCACATTGATTTGAGGAGGGGAGTCCTGGGCCTGCCTCATGGGGAAGCCAAAGTGTTTGCATTAGAAACTCACCAACGCTGCTCAATTTAAGAAAGATGTTGAGGTGCTTGAACATGTCCAGAGAAGGGCAACAAGGCTGGTGAGGGGCCTGGAGCACAGCCCTGTGAGGAAAGACTGTGGGAACTGGGGGTGTGCAACCTGCAGAAGAGGAGGCTCAGGGCAGACCTCATTGCTCTCTACAGCTACCTGAAGGAAGGTTGTAGCCAGATGGGGTTGGGCTCTTCTCCCAGGCAATCAGTGACAGAACAAGGGGACACAGCCTCAAACTGCACCAGGGCAGGTTTAGGCTGAATGTTAGGAAGAAGTTCTTCACAGCAAGAGTGATTGGCATGGGAATGGGCTGCCCAGGGAGGGGGTGGAGTCCCCATCCTTGGAGGTGTTTAAGAGGAGGCTGCATGGTGACAAATTAGTGTCATGGTTTAGTTAATTGGATGAGTTAAGTGATAGGTTGGATTTGATGATCCCAGAGGTCTTTTCCAATCTGGTTAATTCTGTGATTCTGTGAAAATCAAGAGGATATTAATGGCCCATTTATTAAAAATCTCAAAGTCCATTTAGGATCTCATAGAGACTCTGAGAAAACTAGAGATTAGGAGAGACAAGCTGGTGCTGTTGCATATACAACACTGAGTTTGTGCAGCCAGCCTGGTCCCAGCAAAGGACATCCCATCCTGACAGGTTTCCTGAGAGCCAGATCGCCAGGTCTGCTGTGCTGCTAATGGCTCCCAGCCTCAGTGTGCCACAAACTGGAAAACCTACTACAGGATGCATCAGGCCTTGGCTTGCCTTGCTGGAGCAGTATTTTGGGTGCTTGGAGGTAGCATTTATAGAGGTAGGTACCCACTGAAATTGTCCTTACTGTCTTTACTCAGCAGCATAATCCTGTTCTTCCCACCTAGAGTCCTTTCTCAAGGCTTTCTGATGCTCGCCGCCTTTCAATATTTAGCAACCAAACCCCAGCACAGACCTTTAAAAATTGAATTCTGTCCTAGAATGAAACTGTGAAAAATGTCCCAATCATAGGGCTGGCCAGAGAGCCTGTTCTACAGAATGGTAGGGGTTAGAAGGGACGTCTGGAGAGTCCAAACACCCTGCCAGAGCAGGCTCACCTAGAGCAGGCTCCCAGGACAGCATCCAGGTGGGTTTTGAATGACTCTCCAGAGATGTAGACTCCAGTACCGCTCTGGGCAGCCTAGTCCAGTGTTCTTTCACCCTCACAGTAAAGAAGTTTTTCTCCATGTTTAGATGGAATTTCCTATGTTCAAGTTTGTGTCCACTACACCTTGTCCTGCCACTGGGCAGCACTGACAAAAAGCCTGGCCCCATCCTCCTGACACCCACCCTGTAAGCATTTACAAGTATTGATAAGATTCCCAGCCCTCAGTCTTCTCTTTTCTAGGCTTAAAAAGCCCCAAGGCTCTCAGCCTTTCTTTGTGAGAGAGATGTTCTAGTCCCCCTCATCATCTTCATAGTCCTTTACTGTCCCCTCTCCACCAGTTCTCTCTCCTTCTTGAACTGGGGAGCCCAACACTGGACACAGTGCTCCAGATGAGGTCTCATCAAGGCAGAGTAGAGGGGGAGAGGAACCTCCTTTGACTGGCTTGCCACACTTCTTGGTGCATCCCAGGATGCCAATGTTATTCTTGGCTGCTCAGCACTTTCCCTGCTCTGAGCTCACCTGAAGAAATACCAATCAATTATTTTTGTGTCTATGAGACATTTGCTCCTAATTGCTGTCTCCACCATGTGCCCTATGGTTTAGAGCATGGCTGGTGGGAGGTTTGTGTTGAGTTGAAAGGATGCAGGTTTCTGATGATCAGAGAAAGCACCAGTGAGGTGGAATTTCACAAAACATTGCTCTTATTTCTGATTTCCAGTGTGAACGTCTCCCTTCTGTGGCTCCTGCAGTTTAAAAACATGGAGGAAAGCAGCGACAGGTGGAGAAGCTGCAGCATAGATGATAGCTCTGCAGCATGGATGATAGCTCAGCTGCAAAGCCCAGTGATGGAGGCAGAGGGCTCTTCAGCTCATCACTGAGATTTCTGCCACAGAAAGTTGGAGGAGAACTTACCTTCTTTACTAACCTGCTACCTCCAGCCACGGGTCTCATCTGCAGGGTAGACCTGAACACACTGCTTTGGCTGAAGACACCTGAGGTAGGACAGTGGGAGGCTGGGAAGAGCTGGAGGAAGGAAATGATGGTCTTGTCCACGTGCTGGAAGGAAGCACCACTCCTGCAGCTCCATACTCTAATTTTCTTGTGTACCTCTATGGAAATAGGGATGGTGGTTTGTAATGAGTTAGATGGATTTTGGTAGAGAGTTTTCATCCTGTCAGCAGAGATAGGAGAGTGATGGGAAGAGAAGAGTGTAAGGAAGGGAGTGGGGAGGTGAGAAGCACTGTCAAGATGCTCCTGGCAGACTGGGAGGAGGTGATGAACACAGAGGGGAGATGTTGCCTTCTGTGGCTTAAATAGGTAGGAGAAGGATGGGAGCTTGGTCTCCTGTTCAGAGAGAGTTTTCTCTTAAACCTAAGCTGTGATTGGTGCTGTGAGATCAGCTCCAAAACACCATCAGGAAGGGCAGTTTGACAACAGTTCCTGCAGTCCTGTCTACACCTGCTCTCACAGCATCCCACAGGCTGTGTTTTGGAGGTTGATGTGTTTGACTTGCAGACGTGACGTAGAGTAGAATATTAGGCAGTGTGTTGGTTTTGGTGATGCTCTGAGTGTTTTAATGGGAGCTGTGGCCTCAGTGAGGGATGAGCTGCCCAAATCCCTGTTTGTAGGGCAGTGATCCATGCAGGTCTGGAAGCAACAGCTGACAACATCAGGACGTGGAGACAGAGCAGGCAGGTGATGACAACTTGCCTGCTGCCAGCCCATCCTTCTGCTTTTGTTAAACCCTCCCAAAAAGAAGTATCTGCAGGCCCACAGTCATTGATAGCAGTGCTGGAAGTGCAAATCCCCCAGGAGCAGAAAGACAAACAAATCAAATGCAAAATAATTAATATCTCCTGACCTCCCTCTCCTTGCAGGAGAGAGCTGGAGAGTATGGGACATGAGGGTGTCACCCGTGTCTTCCTTCAGTGCAAAGCCTAAGGCCATCCCACCTCCCACTTGGGCTTCGTCAGCTTTGCTGCATCCTGGAGGATGAAGAAAATGTCTGGATCAGATGTTTTTTGTAAAGGCAACCTCAATGACACCCCCACACTTTAATACAGAACTTCATTTCTCTGCTGGAGGTTTTGCTGTGGAGGCTTCTAAATAAGGGGGAAATTCTGGCGTTATTTACAGTTAAAAAGATTGGGTTTGACACATCCATGGCTGAGACAGTAAATATGACTTACGGCAAATCAATTTGGCTGCGACACCTCAGCTGCCAAGGATCTGATTGGGCATTGACAGGCTGATCTGCTGGAGGGCTGGGAGGTGCCCCTGCTAGCAGCCTCGTGGCTACCCAGGGTCAGGGATGGAAAACCACAACTCCCACAGTGTGCTAAGGGCTCAGCCCAGCCAGCCCCACTAAACCTCTTCTGCTTTTCCCAAACCCTGGCAATTGCTGACAGGGATGGATTGGGATGAGACAGGAGCACTGCCTTTGTGCTGACTTGGCATTTCCTCAGCTTTGTTAAACTTTTGGAGTTTGTTCTGTATTTCCCCCCACCCCTTTCCTTAGAGCCCATCTGAAAAGAGAGACCTCGAAAAGCGAATTTATGCACCGAAGCGAAGTGGTGCAGATAAGGGGAGAGCTGGAAAGGCAGCCTTTATTTATTTTTTAATTTTGTCACTGATGGCAAGTGGTAAGCAATGTTTTATTTATGTGTTCAGAGAGCCGCCAACGTTCTGTTTTCCTCCTGACTGATGCATTGGCTGCAATGACAGCTTACACCAACTGCCTGTGCACGAGGCTTATTTCCCCTCCACAGATGCCTTCCCCAGCCTGACAGTGAATTATTCTGCACCTTGAACTGCTGCTCCATTAATACCATGGAAATTGCACCTCTTTATTAAAAAAAAAAAAAGTTTGTGGTTTTTATTTTTTTTTAATGTGCAGATGATTTTTTTTTTTCAATGCAAGGGGTTAGAAGTTGTTCCCAGAAGGCAAACCCAAGCCATCTACACAAATTTTAGTGAACTCTACCTTCCACTCGCCTTGTTTTTCCCTAAGTGTATTGGGCAGTGGAGTGTAGATGTTAGGAGAGAGGTGAAGGATGGAGGTACCTTTCTTGCTACTTTCACTGTTGGAGTAGAGGTGGATTTTGCAGGACTGCTCCCCCTGTGCATCCCTTGTGCCCACATCTCCTTTCTGCTTACAATCACTGAATCCTAGAGCAGCCTAGGTTGGAAACGACTTTTGACATCATCGACTCCACTCATTAAGTTCCTGACTAAACCACATCCCTAAGCACTGCCTCTACATGACTCTTAAATATCTCTAGGGATGGAGACTCTACCAAGCCCCTGGGCAAACCCTACCAATGTCTGATAACCTTTTCAGTGAAGAAATTCTTCCTAATACCCAACCTAACCTTCCCTTGGTACAACTTGGGGCCATTTCCTCTTGTCCTAACACTTGTAACTCGATTGAATAGGTCAACATTCACCTCTCTACAACTTCCCCTCAGCTTGTTGTAGAGGGCGATAAGGTCTCCCCTGAGGCTCCTTTTCTCCAGACTAAACAACTCCAGTTTCCTCAGCTGCTCCTCACAAGAACTCTTTTCTAGACCCTTCAGCAGCTTTGTGGCTCTTCTTTGGATGTGCTCCAGCATCTCAATTGTCCTTCTCCTAGAAAGAGACCAAACGAATGGTGGACAGTTACCTGTCTGCTGCTCTCTGGGTCCTGGTGCTTCAAACTAAATAAAAGCAGAGATCAAGGTATGAAATGAGAGAGAAATGCCATGAGGCAGCTGCCATGAATCTGCAACTGGAGGAGATGACCATTCCCAGACGCATGTGCATGAGCACACACTTGTTTGGGAAAAGCTTTTACCATCAAGCTGATGATGCTGGTCTGTTTGTGCCATTCTCCCTACCATGGTGTAGCTTTAGTCCTGCTTCAACCTCAGCTTGGGAGCTACTTTGGCAAAATCTTCACTAAAAGAGGTTTTGAGCAGCATGTGGTATGGAAGGTATCCAGAATTGTGGTTTTCCAAGGTAAGGGAAGAAAAAAAAAAAGGAAGAAAAAGAAAAAAAAGAGGTAAGAGTGAGATTTGTTAAGTAATTAAAGAATCCAGGCTTGCTGGAAAGCCCCAGGGCTGTGCTTCTGTGCCTGATCAGGAGCCTTTGTTTGCAGGAGGCTGGTAAACAATTTGCAGTTCTTGGCAATAACCTGAATTAAGTTGTACAAAAATGGAAGTTGAAAATGCTGGGTTTAAAGAGTCATTTCTGGGCAGGGGAAGGAAGCAGGGAGGCTTCTGATGAGGGTGGTGTTCACTGAGGTCAGTGTGAAGATACCCTCACTTCTCTAGATCTATCCATAGGATGCTTTTAGGTAAACAGATAAAGTTCAGTAAGAGCAGAGAGCCCAGGGTGAATCAGCACCAGCTCTCCTTCCTCCAGACTAGGTGCAGCCTCTGCTTCTCAAGCAGCGGGGCTCAGCGTGCAGCATTAATATGCTTGGTGTGTATCCTGGCTGTGTGCTCACAGCCCGCAGATTTGCATCCCAAATCTCTGCTCCTGGAGCCTCTACACCCACATCTTTAATTAAGCGATGCCCCTTGTTCCTGCTTGATAGGGTAAGTGAATATATGCAGCTCTAATGCACAGGAGAGAATTCGGTGATGATTTTGCTGTTTGTTTAAGTGAGAAGGAAGTTAACTTGGTGGGTTAGCCTTACCCCAAGCTATACTGCCTTGGAAAAATAAAACAAGCTCTGATTTCCCAGTTGGCACCAGCTGCCAAGGCAGTGCTTTCGCTGTATGGGAGAGGTGGGTAGTGCTGCTCCCATCTTCTTTTGGTAGGACCATCAGCTGCCTGGCCAGTGTTAGCCCACATCCAATGGTCTGCATGGCTTTGGGGCATGGTTGAGGTAAGAGGAAATGTGACAACTGGAGGGAAGCAAGAAGAGCATCTAAAATGTACACTGCGTGCCCCAACCCTCTGGTGGTCCAGTTTGCAGCAGAGGCTGGGGGATCACAAGCACCTGTAGGTGCTCCGGCCCCACAGCCCTTTGTTCCCATATCCCAGCCATGCCATCCCAGCCTGCCTGCCTCAGGGGCCCTTCCTTGAATAGGGGATGGCAGGCAGAAGGACACTCACTTCAATCCCTTTCAGCCTTGCAAGTGGCTTAAGAAAGCTTCGTGCACACCTCTTAGAAGGTGATCCCTCTATGAGAGTCTCATTTTTTGAACACTATTGACTCTGCCCAAGCTTGAGTCAAGTGGTGTTTGATAGCCTGGTAAAGGACACAGACTCCATGATCTTTGCAAAGCCACTGGAGGGTTTCTTTGATTAGTCACAGCCACTGAGACTCAAAAAAACCCCTAACCCAACAAAAAACCTGGAGAGAAGAGGCATCCTTCCTTACCACGCCACACAGGAGATCATCTGAATTAACATGAGCTTCTTGGCTGTTAAATGGAAATCTTAAATAGGAAGAAAATTCTGCAGCGGCTGCTAAATTGTGTGTCAGCAGAAAGGGAGCGAAAGCAGCGCGTGTCAGTCCTATTATCATCCTGAAATCCATCTTCCCTCTACACACCATGACGGTGCCTAATCCCCCACACGGTGCCCGCACCGCTGATATTTGCAGAGGCAGGGTTCTTACTCTGGAAGACTCTTGCTCTGTACATCACACACACACGCACACACACCCCGCCTTGAAAAGATGGTTTGAGATTATCTGAACCACTGAACGTGCTGCTCCTGGGGAGTGAGGTTTGCTATCGATGGCAGCAAACTGGCCTCTGAAGTCCAAGGAGTCCAAAGCTTATTGGAAGGGGAAGTCACTACCCGTGTGTGAGGGGTGGGACATTTCTGTGCCAAGGTTTGGGTAAGAGGTTAAAAACGAAGTGATAAACTCTTTACACAAAGGTCCAAATGCTTCTGCAGCCGCATGCCGCAGCTCAGAGCAGGGGGTGAATAGGAAGAGGTGCAACTGGCTGTGGGCAGAAGGAAGGTGACAGAGCCATCGCTCCTCACCAGCACAGAGAAATGGGTCTCTGTGGTGTCCCTGTGGCCCCTGAAACATATGGGTGCTGCTCCCCTTCCTCCTCACTGGAAGAGGTTTGGGGTTTCCTAATGGATTTGGGCTGTTGGATGGGAAGCAGGAGGGCTGGTGAGTGAGCTGAGTTTGCTGGGTCTTTGCAACTCACAGCAGACTGCCTACCTGGCTGGCACAGCAGCCCAGCTGGTGAGCATGGTGGCTTTCTGTCCCCTGGCAGCCTGGCAAGGGGGAAACTGAAGCTGCAGTGTGGGTTGAAGGATTTATTTTCCACCCTTCGGGGGGAAGTGGTAGATGAGGTGTGACATGTCCTACTTGGAATCATCATAGAATCATTCTGTGTGGAAGAGACCTTTCAGATCATCAAGTCCAACTGTTGACCCAGCATTATGAAGTTACCACTAAACAATGTCCTGCAGCACCACATCTACATGTTTTGTAGGGAATTCTGGGCTCGCATGACTTTTCTGCTATATCACTGGAGGACAAAGGCTCAGCTGGGGGCTGGAGGGACTGCAGAATGCACTGTAAAAGGGGTGACAGAGGCTATTGGGTGGCCTGGTCCACTCACCTGATGTCTCCATGGGTGCAAACTCCCACTGTCCCAGTGATGACCAGGGGTCAGCAGCTCCCCAGGTATGGGGGCCTGGGATCTTGCCTAGGATTTGAGGTGGGGAAAGCCAGATTCAGCCTGTGTCTCCTCCACTGTGATGCAGGGTTCAGTGATCGAGGCCAAAGTGCTGGGCTTAATGTTGGGCCAACACAAGGCTGTGTGAGATGGCAGGAGTGGTACACAGGTCCAGCTCTCCCTGGAAGGAAGCTGAGAGAGACTCCTGGGCAGATGGAAAGGTGTGTGTACAGCTGGGGGGTAAAAGCCCCATGAGCTGATGTCCTGCAGCAGGTCTCCTAGAGAAGCTTCGATGTGAAGGGTAATTCCCACCTGTGCAGCTGCCGTCTGACAGGTAGGAAATTTCAAATGGCTTTAAGTGGCTCAGTGTAATGGGACTGGTTTTATCCTTTTACTCTTTGCCTAGGGGAGGTTTGAGCTTTATCCTGCCTTGCAAGCTTGAGAAATTTATGTAGCTATCTTTCTGTTCTCCAGCTGATTTCCTCCCTTTTGTCTGCCTTCAGGAGATGGTTTCCTTCATCTTTTACTTCCCCAGGACCATTTCACTGCGGTCTCCTGCCTGGAAGAGCTTCAGTCACTGCTGTGATGGAGGAGAGCAATGATGAAAATGATGTTTTCTGAGCACATACCTGTTAGTGAGGACCCTTCGGCCCTGCCTTTGCTTTGGCTATGTCTGGAGCAGGGATGCTGTGGCAGTAAGATAAAGCCCAGTTGAAGCCCAGCATTTCACTGGTTGATCATGGACTTCACAAAGATGTTATCCAGACACCAGGGGAGAGCAGGGAACAGCTCGTGGGAGGACTCTGCTAGCCATCTCTCAAGGCTTTCATGCTGTTTGCATTGAAATGGATTTTCTTAGCTCTGTCTCTGATTAGAGATGTCAAAGTTGCCAGCCTCTGAGTTCCCAAAGGCAGACATCTGATGCTGGGAATACAGCTGGACCTCTCCATCTCCCCATGTGTGCAACCTCCCTCCTCCCACCCTCAGGGGCTGTTTTTTTTTTTTTTTTTCTGAGCCAGTGGCACCAGGTATTCCTTAATGCTACAGTAGAAGGCAGAAGGTGGGGAAAAAACTTTTAATCCAAGTGAGCTTCAATTAGGAGCTCAGGGTCTCCCTGGGTCCTGTGCAAAAGCCCCTCGTGGCAATGCAGGCAGGAGCTCTGGGTCGTCCTGTCTGCATTGTGCCATGGCTCTTGACCATGAGCTGAGTCCAGCCCTGCTTTGAGATTCTGCTTTATAAATGAGGGTGTGAAAGAAATGTGAGCAGCTTCCCAGGAAGTTATTCTGCAGCCTCCGCAGATGAACTCACCATCTCCTTAGCTTAAGGCCTGGGTAAAGAACTAATTATTTGGACCTAAGCTTAAATCTGTTTCCACAAAGATGGATTTGTGACTCTTGCCAGCTTCCCCTAGAGGATTGCAACCTCATTTTGTTCCTCATGAACTTCTGCTGAGGTGTAAAATAACAACAATCTGGAGAGCTAAAATCGCTGAAGGATGGATTAAATTATAATGCAATCAGTCCAAAAGACCTGCTGTCTGCAAGCAGCAACAGCAGACCGTCCTGGGAGAGGGCAGCCACTCGCTGCCTCTGCAGGATTATGCTGCCCACGCTGCCTGCTTTGTCTTCACCGAGGGCCTGCATTCCTTGGGCAGAGCTATGACATTATCAGCCACGTGTGGTCCTTGGGTGCCTCAGCATCACCCTCCCCAGGCCAGAACTCCTGCTGAGAAGAGCTGTATAAGCCCATGACAAAAAGAGTCACAGGCAGCAATGGCTATTTTGAGAGCTGCAGCACATTCCCTGCCTTCTGACTGGCCACCCCTGCATGGACTTTAAATCCCAGCTTGAGAAACCAGCCCTGTCTGGGCTCTGTTAATATGTGTTTGTATAGGATTTATCATAGCAGGGCTCCAATCCCCATGGAGATTTTCAAGAATAAGCTCCTAGAAATAATATGCTAGAGCCTATGGGATGATCTTCAGGCATTTGAAGCACCCTCGGCCATGGCCTTGCAGCCTTCTCACAGCTTGGGGAGTTGGTGGGGGAGCAGGAGCTGCACGACCGTGACTGACCCTGCCAGGTTTTGCCCTGCTTGATGTCCTGCTGAGCCCTTCACCCCTGAAATTTCAGCACACTGCTCCTCTAGGCATTCCAAGCCATTGTCTCTCTTGCACTGGGAAAATGTGGCTTGTTTCTCCAGCAGTGACTTGGTGCTCTGGGCTCCTGGTGGGATGCTGGGTGATAACCTCATAAGAAACAAGTCATTTCACAAATGACAATGCAGAGATGTTTGGTTCCTGATGGTTCCTCACAGTTGGCAGTCCTCTTGGAGGTTTTATCTGTGCTTGGGGCAGGTTTAAGGTCTTTTTGCCACAGAAACTTTTTTTTTTTTTTTTCATATATAAATTCTGTTTTATCTGCTCTGTGAATCTGAGAAGAATCTGAGCTTACAAAGAGAATCTGAGCTTACAAAGCTCTCCTTTGGACCCTTACTTCTCACAAAGCAGGGACTTAATTATCTTTCTGGCTCTGTCCAATATATCTGCTCCTCGTCAACAAGTTCAGTAGTATGTCTGGAGAAGAAGGGAAGCAGAGGAAGGGGATGTGGGCAGAGCAGGGCTGCTTTTTCTGAAGAAAGTATGCTAAAAAGACATCTCCTTTCTGGAGATGACCCAGTATTGCCCTCTGCTCCATGCTCAGCCCACAAAAGAGCCTCAGCATTGTTTGACTCTGCTTATTAGGATGCTTTGAGAAAAGTGATCCTTGAGGCCCCTGCCCTGATGCATTCCTGCAGAAGACAGGCTGAGCCTGGCCTTGGCTCTTTGACTGTCCATCTGCATTATTCCTAGGCAATGAAATGGAGCTTCTCTTTTAAAAAACCCTGCTTCTGCCTGAGCTAAAGTCTGTAGATTTAGTGCAGGCTCTCCTGAGAAGGAGTGAGTCCAGATGATGGGGACCGAGCTTCCATCTGCAGAGGGATAGCATGACCAGGGGTCCCCCAGTGACTACACCTCATTTCCAATTTATCTGAAGTCTCACTCCTTTGATTCCTGTTAAGTCTGGTTGAAAATGTCATCAGGTTTTGGTTCTATTCTTATTTAAATTTTAAAGGCTGATTTAGACTTTTTTACACTGTAATTTTTTTCCTCCATGAAGAGGGTACTGTGCTGAAGTGGTACTTGCAAAATGACCAGTGAAGCAGGTTCCTCTCCTGTTTCATGTGCAGTTGCCTCGGTGCCAGCAGGATGCTTTTGTGGCTGCAGAAGCATGTGAACAGAAGGGAGAGACACACAGTGAAGGGAAGCAGGACAAATGGAAACCCAAGATGCTCAGTGAAATATTTAGCAAACCATTCTGAGCAAGGAATAAGTTGTTCCTCTTCTATTTATTATGAGATTTGGAAGCAAAACACTGCCTGCTTGCAAAGAGCTGAATACCTGCAGCAAACCCTTGCTTGCTGTTTGCACATTTCCTTCTGTTAAGGCATGAAAAATGGTAAAACACTTTTGATCAGAGGCACTTTAACAGCAGAAGACTCCTGTACAAGTGTGTTTTCTTGCTCTGATGTACTTAGGAACGTGTCTCAGCCAGGGCTGTGTGGCCGTGATGATGTATGGCACATAGCTGTGGTGACATCTCACACTGGCAGGCCTGGGGCAGCCCCTCCTCAGGAGCAGGAGGTAATGCAGATTTCATGTCAGCCTTGTCCCAGGTCCCCTGAGCCACCGTGGCCACCATGCTCAGCAATGTTTGGGTGTTCTGGGATGGATGTTTGCTCTCAGCTGCATGTCTTTTACAAGGGCATAAATGTAATGTCAAAAGGAACCACTTTGGTGATGTACTCCAAAGCTAAATATTTTATGCAGTACTACAACAATGGGATGGATTTGCCTTCTCAACATACTTTGGTTTTTGCTTGAGGTCTGCAGTTTGAGACTGTTCACAAGGCTGGATTCCTGTGTCCTCTCCTCTCCTGGGTCTCATGTGCCCTTTCCACAAGGTGCTGAATTTCTTCATGCCCCTACAAAATGGTAAGAGAAACTCAATAGCAGCTCCTGGGAAAAGTGAATTCTGATGATACGGTGGTTATTGGTTTCAGCTCTCAGGATCAACAGTGCTGTACTGAAGCAAGGCACTTGCTCCTTCTTGAGGTGCAATGTGAAAGGACATCCATAGGATAATTTTTGGTTGGAATGACCTGGATCATTGACTCCATCTGCTAACCCAGCATTGCCAAGTCACCACTACAGCATGTCCCTCACACCACATCTCCATGTCTAAAATATGGCAGAGATGGTTAGCCCATCACTTCCCTGGGCAGCCTCTGCTGGGGCTTGACCACACTTTTGGGAAAAACATTTTTCCACGTTTGACTCAAATCTCTCCTGGCCAACTTGAGGCCACTTCCTACTGTCCTGTCACTTGTTCCTTAGAGGAAGAGACTGGCCCCCCCCACCTCACTCCAACCTCTTCTTAGAGAGTTGTAGAATGAGAGAGAATGTTCTTCAGGCTGAACAGCCCCAGTTTCTTCAGCTGCTCCTCAGAAGATTTGTGCTTTAGACCCTTCAGCAGCTTCCTTGCTCTCCTCTGGACAATGAATGTACAGTAGCCTTGCTCTGGGTGCCAGGGGCCTCAGCTGGGGAATAGCTTAGAAGGCAGTTGTCAGTGAGTCTGATGTAAGTGTATATTCACCTGTATGTCTAATTTGCTCTTACTGGGAGCCTGGCTGCAGGAACTGGCTCATGTGTGACTGCCTTAGCAGCTGCAGCATAAAAATGCACCAGACAGCTCTGGAAGGCTCAACCTGTAAGCCAGAGTCTGCAAGACTCAAAAGGTATCTGACAGCTCCGAGCAGTCAACAAAGTGCCTTTGACCAAACCCAAAGCACTTGCACAGCACCAACATCATCATTTCATCAGCATCATCAGTGGTGTTTGGAACTGTTTTTATGACACCTGATGTGTCCACCTGGGGAAAACTGTGTGGGATGTGGGAAGACTCCTCATCCTCACCTTGCCCATGCCACAAGGGCTGGTGATGGGATGTCAAACCCCTGGTGCAAAGGGCTGGGTATCGTGCATTGAGCACAGAGCGCTCCGAGTGTGCTTTTGCAGAGGACTATAAACACTCTCACGTTACCTGGAGGTTACGTTCCAATCAATATGATTTTTACAGACCTGGATTAGTTATGTCACCTTTTGTACTCCAAGGTAGCTCCAAGTACTTCATAAAGTAATGAGTTTAGCTATAGATAGCACAGGTTAATGGCGCGGCCATTACATGCGCAGCGATAAAGCTTCCGTGCAGCCTCGGGTATTATAAATCTGGTTTATTAAGAATGGAAATATTGACAGAGACATGGTTCTGCCTTATTCCTTCCCCAGCCTCCCAGGGATTTGTGACAATCCACTTCTGGCAGCTTCCACCACAGACAGAGACGTTAATCTCTCAGAGGAAAACTGCTATTTTGGGGTAAGCATTAACCCATTGATCTGTATTTGCAAACACTTGCAAGTGTTGGGAGGCTAAAATGGGAGCCAGGATGTGCATAAACCAGAGAGGATTGTCCAAAATGGGATAGGTTTGAACTACTTTGAAATTATGCTGGTTGGACATGGTCAGCTCAGCTCTCCATCCTTACAGTCTCGTCTCTCAGCCCAAGCATCATGCACTGCTGCCCAACTGGGTCTAACAGCCACTGAGTGTTAGATGATGCTTCTTCTGCATCTTTATTATCACATCTAAAGGATTTTTTCAAGGTGCAAACAAGCCCCAGCACCAGGGAAGTCCATAGCATTGGATCTTGGTCACCAAGGGAAAAAATACCAGCAACCTCCTACACAAAATGACTTAATGGCTGAAAGTGCCATGAGAGGTATTTTCAGTCATTAAATCATGGGTTTAAAGTAAATTCCCATATCAGACAGAAGTTCTGCAAGGAGACCAGGCTGGAATTGGAGGAGAAGCTGTTCAGGAGGAGGCAGAAGTAGCCCTCAGCCCATGCTAGGGGCTACAGGGAGAATTGGGCAGCCCCCTTTTCCCTGCCCAGACAGCTCCAGGACTCTCTCCATGATGAGGGTTTCTGCTATTATTTTATTGATTGCCTTCAAAGCAAAATAGCTCCTGAGGGGCTTGGGTCTGACATCTGCTCCCCAGCGTCCATCATGTGGTGCCAGATCCTGCTGGGCAGCACCCGGTGCTGAGCCTGCAGTGGCACCAAAATGCCTCATCAGGTCTTCCTAAGTCTTTTTGTTGTCGTTCCCACTACAAACTATGTATTTAAAGCCCCCTCCTTCCCATTTTATTATTGGTTCCAGGGCAGGAACGATGTGTCGCCTGGGGTTTACAGCCTTGCAGACACAAGAGCCTGTCTCTGGGCTGTGAATCCCCAATTAGCTGGGCAGGAACGGATTCTCTGTTGCTTCAGGTGGAAATGACCCTTCCCAAAGCCACCAGGTCACTAATTAACACAACCCTCCAATGTTACTTGAAGCAAGGCTTCCTCTCTCAACCTTGCCAGCCACGCACAGCTCACCAAAGCCTCCAGGCATTTCAGAAAAGATTTAAGGTCATTTGGGTTAGGCCAGCTTAAAAACCACATTCCTGAGGAGGTGGATAGAAGGTGTTGACTGAGGTGTTCCTCTCCCTTCTCATCTCCATCAAGATGGGACTGGATGGTGAATAACAGCAGGGAAGGAAAACCTGCCAGAAAGCTATGGCCCTTCAGAAAAAAACCCAGGAGTACCCAGGAAGGTACAACAAATTTTTATTTATCAGCCCTGGCCATTGCAAGAGGCCATTGTCACCTGGCTGGATATGTGCTCTGTGGCAACCTATCACGAGGAGACTCTGCCATTACTCACAGACGCCCCCCCAGCTGCTGCCTCCTTGGTTGCAGAATAGGAAAGAAAAAAACAATCTTATTAAAACATGGAAGGTGGGGAGGGGGAGGCAATGAGCAGGGAGATGGATTGTGCTGTGGCACTGAGATGAGTGCAGGGAAGCTATACATTAATCATTACAAGAGAGGAGGGGGAACTCCTACAGCTCTATCAGGAGAAGGCACTTGTTGTGCAACAATGCTGCTGCAAGGGTCCCAGCGTGCCTGCAGCTCCCTCCTTGCTCTGGAGCTGGTCCAGCCCTGCTGTTGGGTGGGGAATCCCCAGCTCCCAGGCTGCCATCCAGCACTCTCTCTGGTTTGCATCCATGTACAAGTCTTTAATGTCTCGCGCTGTCCCCCCACAGGATCTGTCCTATATGGGAGAGGAGGACATCATAAATAATAACCCAAGCACTGCTGCCACCAGCTGAGCAGAGAGAAGAGCTCCTGCAAGTACTGGTGATGCCCATCCCTTTCAGTTACCCTCAGTTGTCCTTTGTGCCTTCCAAGTTACACCAGGATTAAGAAAGATGCCTCTACTCTGGCTAACAAGTGCTTATAGTGTGGTGCTGTGGCTGGAAGAAGCACCAACACATTTTCAAGGTAATTAGTCAGAAGAGCTACTTAGCTGGGCACAGAGTTGCTGCAGGTGTCTGTTCCCCTGTGTTCTCTGTCTATCCCACACATATCTTGGTCCTTTCACCACTTTCCACCCTACTTGGAAGGAGGAGAGACATTGCTGTGCAATACAGCTGCTCACTGGGTCTTCCTCCCAACGAGTCTGCATAATAATAAAAACCACTGCTGCTAAATAAATACAGCAAAAGAAGCTAAAGCTCTGTTTCAGGGTTTGGTTAACACCAGTACATGCTGGTACTGGGCAGAAGGGTTGTACACACCAACTGAAACAATTCTGTGGTTCTAAGTAAAGGTGCTCAGCTAAAGCACACTTCTGCTCACGCTCAGGACCTCACCATGCCTTTATCTATAGCTGATACAAATTTTCTTTATATTTGTAATGAATAAAAAGCAAACAAATAAATAAACAAAAAAA